>OZ020539.1:643199-872426 GCA_963971435.1 Lasius platythorax
AATCGGGCAACGTCGAGGGGGACTCGATCTCTCTCTCTCGACGGCTAACGGGGCTCCGGCTTACACTCGCACGATTCAATCGTAGGTAGGTAGGGTATCGTGATATCAGGGTTGTGGTGTCTCGTCTCATTTCCAAGTAGCAAAAACACAGCATGTGGTCTATTGACATGAAATAATTGCAGAAATATTATGCATATTATATAAGATTTGTTTCCCTATAAATTGATAATATTTTAATTACTAAACTAATTTTAAACCAAGAGAGAGAGAGAGAGAGAGAGAGAGAGAGAGAAAGAGGGGGAGAGAGGGAGGGATGGAGGGGGGAGGGGGGAGCGAGCGAGCGAGCGAGCAGACACAGAAAGACAGAAAGACAATTAATCGAATCATTTCTAAATTACATAGTTTTTTAATAATTCTAAGTAAATCAATGAACATTTTTTACATAAAACATAAAAAAGCATTTTTTAAATCAAAAAAATGAGAGAGAGTGCAATCTACGATTTAATTTGATGTTATATTATATATACGCAACACGCGTATTTATTTAATAGTGAATTCGGTCACTCGCATTACACCGTATTACAGTGCATATTAAAGGTTTATATACAAAGTAGGTAAATGCAATAGCATAATATAACTATTTTGATAGTGAAATAATTAAATTGTATGTTCTGCTAAAGAACATAATATATATATGTATATATGCCATGCGATAAGTTCCGAGTCCATTTTATATCTGCATAGATTAGTTCCTTCTTTTGGTCTTTTTGTAATTTTGAGGTCGGACATGGAACTTTTTAATATCCGGTGTGTATTTTGAGGACTGACCTGGAAATACCTAATACATATAATAACCCGATGTATTCCAGGTTTTTTCATTATTTTTAGACCTTGTGACGTTGCCGTCCCGACGCGCGTCCACCGCACCCGTTTAATACCGCGTGGCGAAAGCCGAGCGGTCGCGCCAGGCTCACAAACCGAGATCCGCACCGAAATCTCCGGAGAGGCGAAAATTTATTGATAAAAGAATTAGTTTTAATTTAGTTGTACATTTCTTTTTTGACGACGAGGGGAGCCTCGACGAGCATCCTTGCCAGCGGCCTTAACCACAGTAAGGAAACCAGTCGAACGATGGAAAATCACCGGAATTCGGGGACGAGTCAGCTACCACGATTCCACCAAATAATAATTATTTGGCGATGCGGGAGAAGGTCACGTCGGTCGGAGGTATTTGTTTGGAAGCGAACACCGGCACAGGACGCCGGAAAGTAAGCGGACCCACGCGGGACAAGGCCGCCTCAAGGAGAGGGCGGCTAAGGCGCCCCAAGGAAGAAGGCGAAATTGTTCGCGGAACCGGCGCAGCCCGACCTGCCGACTTCCAACTACTAACGGCAATACACCCTGCCGTCGGGATGTATTTTGCGGCGCGCTGAAAAAGCGAAAAAGGTTGTCGAAAGGATTCAGCCGATAAAGGCCGGGGGCGCGTAGGCCCCCCGGTACAGCGTTATGTTCGTCGCGCGGCGGCGATAAGCGGCGCGCGTACGTAATTGGTCGCGCGATTACGCACCCCGGGCGCGCAGCTAGGAGCTGGCCCCGGACTATCGACCCTGGATCGTGCGATCCTTACAGGGGAGACTGGCGCGAGCGCTTGACGAGACAGTTGTCGAGATATAGAGAGCCCATTAACGTTGTCGCGGATTCTGTAAGCTGTCGGACGGTGACTTCACGGAGGCCCCCAAGGATCGAGGAGCAACCGGGCCGGTGAGGCTACCCCGTCGTGAGTCTGTGTGAGCCGCGTCGTTCTGACGTCGTCGCGAATTTAGTGTTAGTGATTTCGCGAGGGCCCAGCCCGCATATTAGCGATAATTTATATTCAGAATTTAGTGTAGGCGACCGACGTCAAGCGGCGAGGGCTCAAGGATGATTGTCGCGACGGCTAAATGTTAAGCTTTTCGTCTCTCCGGGGCCCGGGATAACGCGAATCGTTGCGGTGTTTATTCTGCGTTTAACGATAAGGCGACGGTAAAGTCGCAATCTTCGCGCTCGGTGATCGTTCGTTTGTCGCACAAAATTGAACGAAGTCAGCGAAATTGTGGTTGTCGGCCCGCGCAAGGATAAAACTACGTCGTTGTAATTTCGCGTCGTGTGTGAGTTGTCGTGGCAAAGTTCGCGCGCGTCTACGCGTTCCGGTCATTATCTAGCGTATCGTTAAGGTGTGAATGTCGTACTTTTCTGTGATCCGGCAAGAATACCCCGACGGCATTGCGAAGATTATACTGTACGCGTTCGTCGGTATCGTATGTCGGTGTGAGTCGCGTATTGCTTGTCGTCTAAATAACTTCGTCGTTGTAATTGCGTTTGCCCGACTATCGGTGCGTTCGTCTGTCGTCGTGTGCATGTGATTAGCGGTTAGGAATGGTTAGGAATATTTAGCGCCCGTAATTAGTCGTGGCTGAGCTAGTAAATTGCGTTACGTCCGCGTTAGCAGGAAGTGGTGTGGTGCCGAGAATCAATATTGTATGACGCGTTCTTCGAGCTTGTCTTCGCGTCGCGGTAAGCGGATCACGATTTTGGCTATCGCGCAGAGATCTTTCTCGACTTCGTCCGAGCGTGTTACGTCATCGTCCTTCTGTCGCTTCGGTATAGTAACGGTTGTCGAATAACCATTGACAACCAGGAAATCTACGATTGTCTGCGTGCGGGACGTACGAAAAACGTCTCGCGGCCGACGCGTCTATCGGCCTGCGGTATAACGACGATCGCGGCGGTAATTCGATAAGGCTTCCGGCCGTACTCTCTAACCGCTCAGCCTGGCAGCCTAAATCCACCCGAGAGAGAGAGCGTAATTATAGCGCTCGTTACGACACCTGATAATCGGACGGCGATTTCGGATTATTATTTATATTTTGTTACAAATCTTGTTGTCAATTGAGGAGTTCTTTTCATATGCCTGCTTATTCTTGCGTTGCAAGTTATGTTCAGAAGTAAGATGCGCTATTTCTTTTATTCGTGTTGAGTTGCTTTTCATCGCATATTAATAGTTAAATCTGACTGCTGTGAGCGCGTTATTGTTTGCTACTTCATTCTGACTGCTTATTTCTTTTTCTTCTTAATTATTCTATTCTTTCTAACATTATTTCTCTAATAAACTTTATACTTTTCTCCTCATATTGCGTGTATTGTTCGTTGTCGATACCCGTGTGTTCGTTAGCCCGTTTCCGTCGAGTATAGCCTTCCGTCGCGCCTCCTTTACATTTTTCCATCCAGTCAGTACCGCCCCGCCCCTCTGCCGTTAGGAGAGCTAGTCGGCCCGTAATAGCGGAAGCGCCGTAACCACTTTCGAGGTATCAATCGGATTTATCGCGTATTGCGACTTCCGTGAATTGACGCGTGCAAGACCGCGTCTGGCGCCCAATTCGGTAATTTTCGCGTATTGCGACTTCCGGAGTATTACGGTTGGCGCGGAACGGATTACACCCCTGTTCCCTGGGTTTCTCTTTGTTTTTGACGACGTTAGCTCCCCCCCCGGGCTCGTCACGCGTCACGAGCGTCAGGACGAGTAATAATTCCGGTAAAAATAAGACGTCGCAACCTATATATAATCATTTTATATTATCTAATATTTACCGAGTCTTTGTTTTCTTTTGTAATTGTTATGATTAAAAATATAATTATTTAAAAATTTCTTATTAGCGAATGGTTATGATCGATACGTAAATTTTAAGAAGGCATAATGTATTTTTCTTCAGAGAGCGAGTGGGAACGAGAGAGAGAGAGAGCGAAAAGGAGTGAAAGAGAGTGACCGAAAGAGAGGGAGCGAGAGAGAGAAAGGGAGCGTGTGAGAGTGAGCGAGAGAGAGTGAGAGAGAGAGGGGGGAGAGAGAGAGAAATAATTGAAGTTAACAGAATATTTTATTATCGTTACATGTATGAATATAGAAAAAGTTCTCTTTATATATTCTATTAAATATATAAAAAGTAGTTTAATAAAAATCCAATGGTAATCTTAGTTTATTTTTTATACATGCTATTTTTGTATTTATTTAACACAAGGAGAATGTATATTACCAGAAGAGATATTATTAAAATAGAGTATATTTGCACACGTTATAAATTCTTATAATACTTGCATATATGTATATATTTCTTATTTTAAGTTATGGCATTACAATTGAAAAAATTGAAAAAAAATAATTTTTGTAATTTGTGCCAATATAACACAACTAATACTTTCTTATTAACAAAACAGTTTTATTTTTGTAAAACCAGCTAATATTTAACGTAAATTCTGATAGCTGTTAATTTAATTCGATATATCATATATAAAAACGTGAATAATCTTGAACACCGCATTCATATTTTGTTACAATCACCAGCATGATATGATAAGAGCTCATCTTAGACTTCTAGGTCGTTATTTAATTGCTTTGAAGGAAATTAATCCTGAAATTACAGATTTCGCGTCATTTTACGATCCAAAATTTTATGATTCAGCAGTCGAAGCGGTAAATATAGTTGCTGGCTTAAATGAGACGACATATATATACAGAGCTCCCACTGTAGCTTCCACACTTGGCACTTGTATTAAAAAAATTGGTCAAATTTTAGAGAGTGAATGTATTAAACAACATGATAAAGCGAAAAAAGAATGTGCTCATGACTTTTTGTCTCTTCTTGAAGAAGATTATGGTTGTACTGTAAATAAAGTTGTGCTAGAAAATCGGATTGCGAAAAAGCGTCACGATAAAGTGATGCTGCCATTGAAAACTGATATTGTTAAATTGAATGAATACGTAACAAATTTACGCAAAGCATCATATAATATATTACAAGAGAAATTTACGTATGAAGCTTGGTTAACTTTAGCGAAAGCTACTCTTATTTATATTCAAATATTTAATCGTCGGAGAGCAGGTGAAACTGAACGACTATTAATAAGTGATCTTAAAAAATCCGAGAAAATTGATAAAAGTGATGAACAGTATCGAAAATTACATCCAGAAGAAACTGCGGCAAAATATAGACGCGTCATTATTCGTGGAAAACTCACAAGATTTGTTCCAATATTATTAGATTTTGAAATGCGTAAAAGCTTAAAAGTTATTCTAAAATTTCGAAAAAATGCGGGTGTTTCTTTTACAAATCCATATGTATTCGAAATTATTGGATATCATAACAAACGTTATAAGTATCTTAGAGCTTGTTTGTTATTGCGTCAATTTGCTCATGAATGTGGTGCTAAACGTGCAAAGACATTATGGGGTACTATTCTACGAAAGCATATTGCAACAACATGTGCGAATTTATATTTGCCAGAAAATAAAATAGATCGTTTTGCAAATTTTATGGGACATCATGAGAAAATACATAAAGAAATATATCGTCAGCCTATAGCAGCAATTGATATTTTAGATATGTCAAAAGTTTTAGAAAAAGGACTTGGTATGCATGATGAGGATAAGGAGAATTTGCATATTAAGGATATTTCAAGAAATATAAAACAAGAAAACAATATAAATAATTCAAAAATGTTGCATAATTTTAATGGCGAGGATAATTTAGATCAATGTACATCTAAATATAAGATAACTTTATTAGAAAAGAAAGCTAAAAATGCTGAATATGGTAAGATATTTTTTATTGTTTAATAACAGTTTGATTGTACGCTATGTTTATGTATATATAAATAAAATATTTCATTTATAAAAGTAACTAAATAATAGAATCTTAACTATTTTTATATATAATTTTATATTTATTAACGTTTCTTACATTTAAATATATTAAAAAATATATATTTTATAAAAAATAAAAAAGTAAAAGCAGATATGATTGTTACTAAACAAATTTATAATTAAAAATATAAATTTGTTTTCTGCCTTGTAGAATACATTGAGCGCACAAAATATAATGACGATAACGATTCTGATTACGAAAATTATGATATTGATGAAGATTACAAATATTATAAATCATATGGTAAGCAATTTTTTATTAATAAAATAGTGTTCATTGCTGCATATAAAATTAAGAAGTATAATTTTTTAATGTCTCTCTCCAATTATTATGTATAAACTTTAATTTATGTTTATGTATTAAATATTGATGTATTAGATGTATTACATGTGTTATTAGATGTATATTAATAGCATGGCTTTATGTCAAAATGCACAGTTTATATTAGAATATTTGATTTAATAAAATATTAAATATTTGTTTTTAAATTCTAAAGATAGAAAGAAAATATATAATAAAATTACATGGAACATTTGCACACTTGTAACTCAAAGTAAAACAAAAAAAGCAAAAAAAAATGCAAAATCTGATTTTGTAGCATTGTAAATAAATAAAAATAAAACATTTTTGTTGTTGAATTTTACAGGAGAAAAATGTGATAATAATAAGAATAATAAAACTTTAAAAATAGCAACACACAAAGAAAATCAACAGAAATTGATTGTCAATTCGAAAAAGAGAAAACGCTCGAGTAAGTAAAGTAATATATTTTTTTTGTTATAATTTATACATTACATTTAAGCTTTGCAAGGAAATATTGTAGGAAATAAATATTATTACAGTAATAATCTTCTATTTAACTTTTTTTGGTCTCCTTCTATTTTAGTATTATTGTTATTACTACATATGTGCTTAATTTTACTTTTTAACATTTTTATTTTTTCTGTTTGTAATTTATATTCTTCTAATATTTCTTTATATATTTAATTATTTGCAGCATCTCCGTTTGGTAAAACAAAAAGACGCCGTTGGAATGAGGAAGAGAAAGAATTAGTATTGACTGCTTTCCGTGAAGATATTGTTAAAATAAATTACCGTCGTTACTTCGCATAGAAGAATTAAGGTCACAGAATAAGTTTTTACGTAAACGAAGTGCGGCAGTTATAAAAACTTGGATTCACAATCAATTTAGAAAGAAAGCCAAAATATCACTAAAGACAGATGATGTAATGACAGATGACAAAGACATTGATATATGCAGAGAGGATATTAAAGCAATTTTTGCTAGTTACATCAGTAGAAACGCTATACCTAGCATAAATGAACGCGTAATTGCATATAATAAATCAAAAGCTTTACAAAAACTTTGTCCAACAGATATACAAGACATGATTCTTAGAGAAATACACGATTATTAAAATGTTTTCTATTAATGTAACTAAAGCAATGTTATATATATACTGTAAAGCAATATTAAAATCTAGACTATTATTACTACATAAATTTACAAAATACCATTTTTAATATTAACGTCAACCTTTTAAAGACATTTTCTTTTTATTTTATATTTCCATATATTTACTATGTTTGTTTCTATATAAGTTGATAAATTAAAAACTGGATATAAATATAAATACTTAGATATCTATTAAATACATAAGTAAAACTTACGTATTGATACAGTGCAATGCTGCGATGTATACTGTAATGACAGTAATATATTTTATATATAAAATTAAGTAAAATTATTACTGAAGATGACAAAAGTAATTATAACAGGTAAATTATACATTTTCAAAATGTGATTTAGTAAAACAGCTATAATTATAAAAAATTTGAAAAAAATAATAGAAATATAATATTGAGAAATGTGCAATTTAGATATATTTTTAACTGTGTAAGTTTTTATTTAGTTAACATTTAAAAGAGAACGTGGTGTATTTATTTTAAAAAATATACAAAATATATAAGATAGTTAGCATATAGATTGTAACAAAATATGAAAGCGGTGTTCAAGATTATTCACGTTTTTATATATGATATATCAAATTAAATTAACAGCTATCAGAATTTACGTTAAATATTAGCTAGTTTTACAAAAATAAAATTGCTTTGTTAATAAGAAAATATTAGTTGTGTTATATTGGTACAAATTACAAAAATTATTTTTTTTTCACAATTTTTTCTATTGTAATGCCATAACTTAAAATAAGAAACATATACATATATGCAAGTATTATAAGAATTTATAATGTGTGCAAATATACTCTATTTTAACAATATCTCTTCTGGTAACATATATTCCCCTTGTGTTACATAAATACAATAATCGCATGTATAAAAAATAAACTAAGATTTCATTGGATTTTTATTAAACTACTTTTTATATCTTTAATAGAATATATAAAGAAAACTTTTTCTATATTCATACATGTAACGATAATAAAATATTCTGTTAACTTCAATTATTTTTCTCTCTCCTCCCCCCCCCCTCTCTCTCTCCACCCCCTCACTCTCGCTCACTCCCACACGCTCCCTTTCTCTCTCTCGCTCCCTCTCTCTCGGTCATTCTCTCACTCCCTTTCGCTCATTCTCTCTCGTTCCCACTCGCTTTCTGAAGAAAAATACATTATTCCTTCTTAAAATTTACGTATTGATCATAACTATTCGCTAATAATAAGTTTCTAAATAATTATATCTCTTAATCATAACAATTATAACAATTACATATGGAAACAAAGACTCAGTAAATATTAGATAATATAAAATGATTATATATAAGTAGTATATGGGCAGGTATGGCCCGTCAAAACAAACCCCCTCCACTCGGCCCCTGACGCCAGAGGCGTGGCTTGGTGGAAGGGAGGGGCGTTCTGATTGGTCCGCTCCGTAGTGGTCCAGGGTTTTGATAGGCCCGGACTATAATGGGACTGGGTGCTGATTGGGCCGGTCCATAGGGACCCAGGGCTCTGATTGGTTGATCATCGAGTCTTTTGGAAGGGAAAGGGGGTAAGTGGGTGGAAGTTTCCGCCGAAAAATAGCCGCCAAGATGACACTTGACAATAATGGAGATGTTGCAACGTGGTCGCCGCTCGGGTTATGGCACCCCCCGACCACTCGGGGTGGAGTGGTGGGTGAAGAGTCCTGATGCCCGGGTATAGTGAGGAAAAAAAGAGTAATAAAAATGCGAGCAAGTTTTTACGTTCGTACGGTTACTCATCTTACGTTTGAGCGGGTACTTTTACTCAGGGTCACGCGGTGACGTTATAGGCGGTGATAAAGAGAGGGCGATAAAGCAGTTATGCATAGTTTCGGACCTTTGTGAACAGGAACGTGCACGCACGCACGCACGCACGCGCGCTGTTAAAGTTTTTGGTCAGAGGGTGGGGGGAAGAAAGAAATCGACACTGATTTTAAGGTACAAATATACATGATTTATATCAAAAAAATTTTTATAAACATTACTCGCAAATAATACAAGAAAGAATATTCATCGAGTCGTGATTACAATTTTCGTTTCATTACTATTGTACGTACAATTTGGTTGAAGTAAAGCGAGATTAATTATAAAAATGTTATCTCAAAATACTCATCAAGAAATGTTAAATCTTTTATTTGCGTACGTATACTACGTTCTATTTCCTTACTATTACTTCTGATCTTAAGTTTTATAATATTGCTATTAATGTAACCATTGATGGGTAGGCTTATTCCTATTTCATTAATTAGATACTGTGCACATTCGTTAACACTACTCGAAATTTAATTTAATTTATTCAAATTTACGTTTACACAATCAACTATATTTTCTAGACCTAGAAAAGTTGCTCTTTGCATTACTATTGCAATGCTGTAAGTTTTTTGTTTCTTCGGTGTAGATCCGTTTGCTCTCGTATCCTCGACGTTCTCCGAAGAAATATTTCCTTGTACGTTTTCACGATACGATACCAGTATGGCTTTCGAACCATAGGCGGTAGTGAAATTTATAATTATTTTGTTCATAATAATCGAACTCTGATTTATTTTATCACTACTTAAGTAGGCAGATACCAGTTCCATGTTTTCTTGAAATTTCTGTCATGATTCCACGTCGAAGCAAATTCCTGTCGCACCATGAGATGTTAATTTAACAATCGGTAGAAAATCCAGTTCGTCGCCATCTATCACCATTAGTCCCACATGAATTTTCTTTGTATAGGATGAATTCAATCCATACGTTGTGGACATCAGCATACATTGCTGTTCGATTTTTCCTTCGATGTTGCATTCTGTCTTGGAAACACAGTGGGAATCCAATGGTTTCTTGAAATTAGAATTTTCTTCGTGATTGTTTATGATGGATGCTTCCTCGTAGAGAATCGAAGAGTGAATAACCAAAATCACTGAGTAAAAACTGAGAATTGCGGACTTATTACCGGTGAACTTGTGAGTTCGGACGTCAGAGAACGAGTGAACTTTTCACCGAATATCCAAAATCTCAAAGCCAAAATAGAAAAGTGGAAGGGATGCGCGCGCACAATAATAAAAATCAACGGGGATATGAAATTTTAGAATCAATTTAAAAAGAAATAAGAAATAGAACATTCGAGAACATTCTAAGAACATACGAGAACATTTGAGAATGTACGTTAACGAAAGTAGTTGTCTAAAGTGTGTTTCCTTACAAGAAAATTTAAAAAAAAAATTTGACATCGGCGATTTACAAAAAATGCAAAAAAATTTATAGATACTTTGTTTTTCTCAAAGTGTCTTTTGAGAAAGCGTATAAAAAGGTGCTATAATAAAACAATTATAGATAGCAAAAGGTACTTTGTTTTTCTCAAAAGTGTCTTTTGGGAAAGCGTATAAAAAAGCTGCTATAATAAAATTAAGTATATGTAATTGGTGTTTAGTTTTTTCAAAATGTCCTTTGAAAAGCCGCTTTTCGGCTTTCCTTAACTAGGAGAAAAGACGTGTCTTAGGAAAATATTGAATTTTATAAAATATTCTCGATGTTTAACCCCTTCTTAAAAAGAGGCGTTTTCCTCAAAATGAATAAATATAGCCGATAGAGTTAGGAAGAATTCATTGAAAGTTTACGTTTCGTACGATTTACTCGAGTTTTCCAACGTGCGCATGTGAGTGAGTGCAAAATTTAATAATAATGTCGAATCTTAAAATTGTCATCGAAATTTGCATCTCGCTGACGCAGAGTTTGTACGGTAAGAAAACAGAAAAATTTTTGTCGGAGTTATCTAACGATGACAAAGCAAATTATCACGTTTTTGGTAAATTCGCGTGATGACCACGGAGAAACAAACGCACGAATATTGCATGTACGTAATTCAATTCTCCGGCAAATTTATAATCCGCAACACAAACGCCGATAAAAAACTAATTATCCACTAGATTTTAACCGTCAAAGACTATTTTGTAAAACTATAATTTTGTAATATTTTTTCATATTATTTCTTTGTGCATTAACAGTTAATTATTGACACCGCTGATGATGGTCCGATAGGAGGACCGAAACGTACGTCTTGAATAAAAGGTTTTTTTACAACAACCACCAGAAAAAAGAATTATTTGCGCACCCCTAACAGCGCCTTGGCTCTTATTTAGCCCGTTATTTTCGATTTATCTTATAACAGAGCCTATTATTTATATTAATAATATAATGTTTTCAGATAACGAAGTACAATTTTCTGACGAAGAATCACAGGGTGAAGAAGAGAAGGAAGAGCAGAAAGAGGAGGAGGAGGAGGAGGAGGAGGAGGAGGAGGAGGAGGAGGAGGAGGAGGAGGAGGAGGGTGAAGGAAAAGAAGAGGAAGAGTTGGTAGAAGAAGAGGAAGAGGAGGAACAAAGTGAAATTTCTCTTCCTGAGGAAGAGGAAGAAGAGGAGATGTCAGAAGAAGATGAGAATGAAGAAGAAAATGAGATAAGAGCTATGGTGGAGGAAGGTAATGACTTTACATATTTCATTTAAATTGCTCTAGTGTGAGTTTAAATTTTATTTTAATTAAATAACATTTTATTAGGATTTTCTTATTCTCCAATCATCGACCCTCGTGTGTCGTATAGTCCATAGAGATTATACAGTTTTGACGGGGAAAACGGAGAAAAAAAGAGCTAAATAAAATGTGAGTTTACTTAATACAAAAATAAAACTCAACAGTTTTGATAGCAATAAAATTCAGACATAAGAGAGTAAATTATCACTTTACTAAATTTTTGATTTTATTAAATTAATGTAATTATTTAATTACTTCTAATTTTTTATAGTACAAAGCGGTGGAGGAAGGAACACTGGAATGCAACATCTTCAGCAACAAGAGGAAGAAGAATTACATTCGAGTTCTAACGAAGAAACCCCCAACGACAGTGTCGCCAACACGCAGAATTTAACATCAGGGTGAGGAGAAGAAGAAGAAGAAGAAGAGGAAGAGGCACGAGAGGGTGAAGAAGAGGAGACGCAAGAGGGCGAAGAAGTTGTTCCACAAGTCGGACAGGTAGATTTTAATTTTAGACATATTGAATTATAAGCGGAAAACGCGCGTCGCTTTAGAAATTTTGGAATTGATGGAAGAGAATCTAGTTTTCGCATACGTCCGGTACCCGAGGGAACAAATGTTTACGAGTGGTTAGAGAACGCGTTTCGAGAACTTCATGCGTACGCGATACATTCATGCGAAGCGGGTGATTACATCGGACTTTCTTTCGACTCCTCTAATTTAACGCATGGCCCCGCTCGTATATCGTTCCGACCATCGCGCGATTTGACTTATGACAATATATGGAATCTTGTAAGCTCGTTAGCGCAGAGTTCCGGAGGGTTCGATGTAGCCCAGGAGTTTAGCATCCGCGTTTTTAGAGTCACTCCCCCCGCGGGACGTGGACGTAACACTAACGAGCTTGCAAACGAAGTTATTGCTAAGCGTTCAATTTTATCAATTTCCAATTCCGATAATTTGTGTCTCCCACGTGCAATTGTAGCGGCACGAATTTTTAATGAGCGTGGAAATTTGCGTGTGGGAGAATTACATGTAAAATGGAATGCGGTGAGAAGACAGAACTCGGTATTACAACGTGAGTTAGCGTTGCAACTAGTGAGGAATGCCGATGTCACGATTCCTGAGGAGGGAAGCGGAATTCCAGAAATTGAACGCTTTCAACAATATCTTGCCGCGGATAACATCGCAATAATAATTTATAATACCGATACTTTTGGTCGGGGTGGTAAACCGTTATACGATGGTGTCGAATTCCTAACCACTCTACAACGCGAAATAATCTTACGCTTAAATATATTATACCACCCTAATACAAAACATTATGATGTAATTTTGAATTTAAGAGCCGCCGCGGGTGGAAGGGAATACTGTGTTCCATGCAACATTAGCTATCGTTCTGATAGGGGCGGGCATCGGTGTTCTAATAAATGTCCTCGGTGTAACGTCACGCCGTCGTGTGAACAAACTAACGCGGAACTTGTTAGATGCGCAAATTGTAGGCGTGAATTTTTTAATCGTGCGTGTTTGGAGCGTCACCTTACTAAAAAATCATATGATGGAAAATCGCAACGGAGTGTTTGCGAAATGATACAATTTTGCAACGATTGTGGGCGATTAATACATAAAAGTAAACGGCATGAATGCGGCATGGCATATTGTATTATGTGTCGTTCTCTCATGCCAATGAATCACATGTGTTACATGCTTCCTATCTCTCGGAAAGATAATTCTGACTCAAATGACACGAATCTCATCGACGAGACTAGAGAGCGAGAACATATGGGAAATGAGGGCCCGAGTAATCGTACTCACTATCGCAAGAAAAGCCGCGTGGCATTCGTATTTTATGATTTTGAGACGAGACAAGACGAGACACTCCAAGGTACAACGAATATAAAAATTCACGTGCCTACGCTTTGCGTTGCGCAACAAATTTACGAGATATGCGCGAACATAAACAAAATGTCGGTGCGATGTCGTTGGTGTGGAATTCGTGAATTTATATTTAGTCGTAATCCGGTGAAAGAATTCGTAGATTTTGTGACGCGTCCGACGAAATATTTTAATCAAATCATTTGTATCGCGCATAATGCAAAATCGTTCGATGCGCAATTTATCTTACAATATATCGTAGAAAACCGGATCGTGTTAGTGCCTCACGTAATTTTGAACGGAACGAAAATAATCGTACTAACGGTAAGACATACGAAATTTATTGACAGTATAAATTATATGCCGATGCGTTTATCGGAATTACCTAAGGCTTTCGGCTTACCGGATACTTCGAATAAAGGTGTGTTTCCACATTTATTCAATACTGTCAATAATCAATCTTATGTCGGACCACTACCGAAAGTACATTATTATTCACCTGATACTATGCAGGCAAGAGAACGCGAAAAATTTCTTGCGTGGCACACCGAGATGACTCGTTCAAACTATGTGTTTGATTTTCAGCGCGAAATATTACATTACTGTCGTAACGACGTAGATATTCTTAGACGAGCGTGCATGGCCTTTAGAAAGATTTTCCTAGAGCGTGGAAACGTGTGTCCGTTCGAAAAATGTACCACTATCGCTTCTACGTGTATGAGAGTATTTAGAAAAAATTTTCTGCGCGAAAGAGAGATAGGTATTATTCCAGCGGGTGGATACAGACACGCAAATATTCAATCGCGCAAGGCTCTACAATGGTTAGTGTGGATGGAGCGTGAACTCGGTCATAACATTATCCATGCAGGGCGATGTAGGGAATATCGTCTGTCCGATGGCACGCTCGTCGATGGATACTATGAGTCGGAGGAAAACGGTGTAACGCAATATTATGTGTAACAGTTCCACGGATGTTTCTGGCACGGGTGTCTGCGATGTTTTCGAGTCAATCGTGATAGATCACTTTCGACAGATCGCACAGATACGATTGATTTGCGCTATGAACATACCATCGCGACGACATTTCGTCTTCGAAGACTGGGATACATCGTGACGGAGAAATGGGAGTGCGACTTTGATCGTGAGATGGGACTGAATGTCGAAATGCGCGAATATTTAAATCGACATCAAATGATAGAAAACAAGCCTCTCGATCCTCGGGACGCATTCTACGGCGGAAGCACGGAAAATATCGCGACGCGATACGAAATTACGAGAACAGAGAAAATACGCTACGTAGATGTATGTTCTCTATATCCGTATGTGTTAAAGACCGGTACTTTCCCGATTGGGCATCCGACCGTATACGTTGGCGAGGAATGCGTAACGTTAATCGGAACAGCACCAGGGTATAATTTCGACTCGGTCGAAGGAGTCGTACGTTGTAAAGTGCTCCCTCCGCGAAATCTCTTCCACCCTGTATTACCGTATCGTGTGAAAGGAAAATTGTTATTTGCGTTATGCCGTAGTTGTTGCGAAGCGTTTTCTCAGATTGAATGCACTCATGATCCTTCCGAACGCGAAATCGAGGGTACATGGATATCGTGTAAATTGCGTAAAGCTATTGAAAAAGGATATTTCGTGACAGGGGTTAGTGAGATCTGGCAGTATAGTGTCACTCACTACGATGCCACTACGCGACAGGAGGGATTATTTACCGGTTATATAAACACATTTTTACAGTTAAAGCAAGAAGCTACTGGATGGCCGAGCGAATGCGTGGATGACGAAGCTAAGGATCGTTACCTTCGTGAGTACGAGGAGACCGAGGGTGTCGTTCTCGAAAAGCATAACATCGCGCAAAATCCCGGTTTACGCTCGATCGCGAAATAATGTTTAAACTCTTTTTGGGGAAAATTCGGCCAACGTACGAACTTGCCGAATACCGAGATCGTTAATACGCAACAGCGTTTAGTGAGTTTGCTCACTAACCCCCAATATGAAATATCCGATATATTACCCGTAAATGACGAGGTAATATATGTTTCATCTCGACTGCGAGAAGAGGCGGTCGTACCTTCGCCTCTTACTAATGTAATAATAGCAGCTTACACGACGGCTCAAGCGCGATTAAAATTGTATGAATATTTAGAAAAATTAGACAGACGAGTTTTATATTACGACACCGATTCTTGTATTTATGTAAGTACCGGTAATCCTCACAAATACGAACCACTCGGGTAACTTTTTAGGCGATATGACGAATGAGCTCAAGAGCTACGGGCGTGATAGTTTCATAGAATCATTCGTATCTGGCGGTCCAAAATTTTACGCGTATGTAGTACGTACATCTGATGGACACACGCATGAAGTTTGCAAAGTGAAGGGCATAACTCTAAACTTTGAAAACTCACGCCTAGTTAATTTTAATAGCATTAGGGAAATATTACTACAAAGAGAGAGAGATGCGCAGGAGGGGGAAACAGGAGGGAACAAAGAAAATGAGGTAACTCCAAAAACGTCGATAAATCTACGATTTAAAGCTATTCGACGCACTGCGTTTCATGAAATAATAACACGTGACGAGACGAAAATATGCGCACCAGTGTTATTAAAGCGTAGATTTATCAACAATCGATGTTCTCTTCCCTATGGATATTTATCCGAATAATAGCGTTTCCTCCGTGTTCTTGTTCGCTCTCTCGCTCTCTCGCTCTCTCCCTCCCTCCCTCCCTCCCTCTCTCCCTCCCACCCTCCCTCTCTCTCTCTCTCTCTCTATCTCTATCTCTCTATCTCTATCTCTATCTCTATCTCTCTTCCATCTTTGTGAGAAAAATTCAAAGTTGCGCGCGTTTTCCGCTCTAACATGTGTAAAAATATATATATTAGCAAGTAAGATACTAATTTTCCTAAAATACTGCGAATAAATTTTCTTACTTTTAAGGATAAAATATGAAATGTAGTTTAGTTATAAAATGTAAATATAGTTCTTTTAAGGATAGAATATTAAATGTAATTTAGTTAGAAAATGTGTTCAGAAACTGTTAAATCAATTGAAAATAAATTATGAAATTAAGCAGATTAATTAAATCAAGAATTAAAGCAATTCTTGATAACGCCGTTTAAAATTAGCGCGATCGCCAGCGTGCTCTCGCGCGGAGCGCATCGCTCCAATCACAGGCAAGCGACCGCCTGACGTAGCTCACACATATCGGAGTCTAAGAGCGACCAATTTGAACGCTCAACCGCCGCATAGGCAAAATAAAAACAATTTTGCCCTCCGACTTTCCGGAAGATTCCTTGTCGCCTTTGTTTAAACGTAAACGTGATTTATGATCGCAGGGAATCTTCTGGAAGGTCGAGGATATAAAACAGGTGACCCGAGACCGCTCGTCGCCTTTTCGCAATTCAGTTATAGCGCTGATAGCATATATAATTCGCAGAGAAAATCAAAGATAGAGTCGAGGAAATTAAAACGAGTTCGTAGATTAACGAAAGAAACGTTCGCGTAATTCGCACTCGCGTCACTTTCGCCTTATTCGCGACGTAATAAATTGCATGTACATACGTTGTACATAGATTTGTAAATAGCCTGTCTTTGTAAAATAAACTGTTCCGTAATCGTTCTAACCGACGTCCGTTTTTTTTGTGCCGTTCGATATTCACTTTCACTGCCGTCGACCGCGACGCTGTTAATCGCACAAAATGTAAATATAGTTAATAAGAAAAATTGTAAATAAAAAATGTAAAATAAAACATCAATTTAGTATTATCAATTTATTTTTAAGCGATGTAATTTTGAATTGTGTAAAAAATATCAAATAAGTTTTTTTATCAAAGATTATTTCTCTTCTTACGAGAACCCTCTTTCCAGTAAAAATTATTTCTTTAAAAAAAATATACTAGTTTTGACAAATCAGGAAAAATATATTCTCCTTGTAACAAGTTTTCTACATCTGCGAAAACAACGTGTACGCTTGCTTGCGATCAACGCTGCTAGCGTACGGGATACACGCTGGTGAGAGCATTCTTCCGTGAACACACTTATTAGCAACACACCGTGACTCACATCAGCTCATTACCTGTCACGGTGCGCGGGAGAACGCTGGCGCAAGCATGCGGCCGCCGCGGTAGGGCCCCCCGGAAGGCGGTTAAGCTTATCTCTGACATATATTAGTGGCATATATTAAAAATATTTAGCGCACGTGTGTATTTTTATTATGTTATTGTTATTAAATTGTACCTTATTCTTTTTCATTTATGAACCCGTGCGTAAAACCTAAATAGATCATTACCCGAAATGGACGTACGCTGGAAACATCCTTGGACGTCGATCGTCTGCGGTCCTACGGGGTGCGGAAAAACAATTTTCGTACAAACTTTTCTTCGACAATTATCCGTCATGGCCGATGTTCGATTCGAGAGAATTTTATTTTATTACGCCGAGTGGTAGGATGCGTATCAACGCCTGCAATGCACGGGTGAAAGTAAAGAAGAAAAAAATACTTTACTAAAAACGAAGAAAAATATAATTGAATTTCGCGAGGGATTACCACGTCCGGAAGATTATTCCTACGATCCACTTTCCCCGAAATTGGTGATAATCGATGATCTTATGAGGGAATCGTCATCGTGCGACGCTATCGTAGATCTGTTTACCAAAGGAAGTCATCATAAGAATCTCAGTGTTATACTCATCTCACAAAATCTCTTCCATCAAGGTCGTAGGCAACGTGATATATCTCTCAATGCAAATTATATAGTAGTTTTTAAAAATCCACGCGATCGCGCTCAAATTCGTCATCTCGCACGCCAGGTATATCCCGATGATCCAAAATTTCTGGAAGAAGCATACTATGACGCTACCTCACGACCCCACGGGTATTTATTGCTCGATCTGAAACAATCGAATATCCAGACGAATATCGATTTCGCACGTGCATCTTTCCCGACGATACGCTGCATTACGCCTACATGCCGCGTAGATCAAACAATAGAGGTGGACGTATATAAAAGCTCGGTATTTACACACGCGTCTTGTCAGTCGCATAATTTCTCCGTAATGGTAACAGGAGGAAAGGGTAACAAAGAGACGACGTCGACGACGTCGAAGAATTCATCCTATAACAACGCAGTAAAATTCGCAAGGCGTTCCATTGGCGAGAGAAACGTGTGTCTTTTAAAAACTTTATGTTATCTGAAAAAAAATCAAAGAGCATCATTCTTACGCACTGCCGATAATAATCTCGTAAAGTGTATTCAAGAGTGCATTTTTAACACACTCAAGGGTAATGTACCGCTCAGGTATAACGAGAAGAAACGATTAGCCAATCATAAATCGATCCTACGACGCGTTGCAGTAAAACGTGGGAATTGGAAATCTAAGAGAAAGCTGTTGGTGCAACGAGGTGGATTCTTACCATATCTTATTGCCCCTATATTAGGTGCTGTATTATCCCGGATTATCGGAGAGTGAAAAAAAGAAAAAGACAATCCTGTAGATTAGTTTTCTTTAAATCGGGTAAACATAGTAATACAAAAAAGGAAACAAAAGAAGGACGAACGTGAGCGCTTATCATCGGATAATGGAAAGAGCTAAAAAAATGATTTTGATTTCAACGGAAAATCTCGAAAGAATGCAACAAATGCAACACCACCGGCAACCTGAAATATCGTCTATCGTATCGACGGATAACTCGACGAAAAAAATACGGAGATATCAGATGCAGAAAATTTTAATAACTCCGTACGGACACCAGGTACTTTATCGCGACTCGACGCGGAGATGTGGCGTATTCTTAACCTTGCGACTCCTGTCGATGAAGATGAAAGATGGAAATTGTATAAAGAAGTACTTCAACGTTATCTTCACTTTGTTCGAGAAGCGGAAAGACGCTTACGCAATGATTCGCGCAACGACACGCGCGGTAACGACGACGCCGGTAGCATTGTCGACGATGGAGATCAGAACGTAGATGTCGACATGACCTTGGATGACGATCTCACGGACACACGAACTTCAATTAGCGGTGATGGTGGCAATAGCGATAATAGTTTCGGGAAGAAACGCGCTCAATCGGCGGAAATGATCAAAGAAATACTCAACAACGTGCCGAAAACTTATCGCGTCAAAGCACACGCACTATTAAAATACTTGCTCGATATACCTCCATCAAAGATTAGTTGGGATAGACGAGGACTCGTAACTATAGACGGTGTCATCGTAACAGGATCGAATATCGCTGATCTCATAAACGATGCAATACGCGAAAGAAAAACGGTGAAAGCAATCGGAAGAATTTCGTTTGCACGATTACTGCGTGACGTAGGCACGCCTTCCAATCTTATAGGAAATCGCGATTTGAAGACTACGTCCGCACGATCTCAGCGTATTAAAGCAGTGTTTCCGCGTGGAAGCTCCACTCCGAAAACTCCGCTCGCGCATTCAAAGTCATACGGACGTACGTTAGACGAATCCGAAGGAGAAACGCAGTTTGAATCTATCACTGACGATGACGACGACGACGACGTCGATAAAACATTAACTAGTAACGCAGATTCACTGACAAAGAGAAAGAGAGGTTTACTCGATTGGAGCAAACTCGATTAATGGAACTTGAAAAATTGTATTACGATCCCTCACACTACGCTGGATATTCCGCGAGGGAGAATTTATTGCGAGCCGCTAAACCGAATTTTACGCATAACGATGTCACCGAATGGCTTAAATCACAAGATGCGTACACGCTGCATCGGCCAGTACGACGAAAATTTCCGCGTTTACATTATAACGTGACAAATATCGATGATTTATGGGAGGCTAATTTGATCAATCTTCGTAATCTCAAGAGCTATAACGACGGATATTCTTATCTGTTGACAATTATTGATGTACTTAGTAAATTCGTTTGGGTAGAACCGTTACGTGACAAAACGGCTGCGTGCGTCATAAAAGCCTTTCAACGTGTACTCACGAGAAACAAAGAGCGTCTACCCGTATACCTGCAGACCGACAAAGAATTTATAGCCTCTCCTGTACAAAAATTCTTAAAAGAAAAAGGCATTCGTTTTCGCGTAACTCGCAATCCCGATGTTAAAGCAGCTGTAGTGGAACGCTTCAATAGAACGCTCAAGGAACGGATTTGGCGATATTTTACGCATAAAAATACGCGACGCTACATCGATGTTTTGCAGGATATCGTTCGCGCTTACAATCATACTCGCCATTCCTCCATTAAAATGCAACCAGCGGTCGTTACGCGGGAAAATGCGCGTATCGCTCGTGAAAATATGAATCGGCGTTGGAACGACGAGGAGAAGAAAAAGAAACGCGGAAATAAACAAAAGGCTAAATATAACGTGGGTGATCTCGTACGTATCAGTAGAGCAAAAGTAGTCTTTGAGAAAGGATACGAGGCAAAGTGGAGCGAAATATTTCGAATTCACCGAGTTCTCGAATGGAGAAAACCTCGCGTATACGAACTAAGATTTAGCGGACGAAGTGATAGACGGAATTTTTTACGAACAAGAATTAGCACCGGTCAATAAAGACTTACAAGAGGGAGAATTTATCGTCGAACGTGTGATAAAAAGCAAAGGACGTGGCAACAATAAACAATTATTAGTTAGCTGGCAAGGATATGCATCCAAATTCGACTCTTGGATACCCGCTAAGAGTTTAAAATCTTTGAGTCAAAATGAAGGAGGATCAATTTTACATGATTCTTCCGAGCAATAGTAGTATGCGTTATTTTCCTGAAAATAAAACCACGAGTTTCACCACCGAATTACCTCAACGTATAGACTTACACGGACGTTGGGAAGTGGCACTCACGGAGATTCAGTTTCCGTGTAGTTTTTTACATATTCGCTCTGAAGAGGGAACAATCAGATTCATTGATATTAGCGAGCGCGATAAGACAATTAAGGCTATGAAATCTCAAGTACCGTCGGGAATTTATTCAACTATGCGAGATATTATAGAGGCGGTAAATTATGCAGCCAAATCTGTCGATTCACATATCGTTTGGCAATTCGACGTTATCATGGGAGGCAAAATTTTTATGAACCTTTTCTGTGAAAATGAGAAATGTTCCATGATTCATTATGTGAATTTTTCCGAAAAACTTCGTCGCATACTCGGCTTCGATGTACACAATAAGCGCAGGGAACTTGCTCAACTCGATAGCGAACCACCCGTTGTAGCATCTTCTTTACCGATATGGTTCTATAATGAAATCGGTATCGATATATATAATAACAGCAAAGGTCTCGTTAAAATCGAAAGTAGTTCCGTTATAGATGATGTTCTACCATCGTGGGTCTATGATGATGAAATTTATTCGTTGCTATTTTACGAACTCACGCACAATCGTCTGGTAATATCAGACGAACCAGGTAGTTTATTGCGCGGTATTCCCGACAAGCTCTTTGTCTATTGCGACATTTGCGAGCCTTATATTACCGGGGACGTACAATCTCCTCTTCTTCGAATAGTCGCGCTCGACATTCGAAATGATTACGCATTCGCATCCACTCAGATAATACATTTCTCACCCGCGCAATACATTACTCTGCGTCAAACGTGTTTCCGTACAATCGAAATAGATATAAGAGATCATCTAGGGCAAAGTATACCATTCGAATTCGGAACGTTGACGGTGACATTGCACTTTAGGTGTATCGATTAGATATTATAAGAATACTCGGTGTTCACGATAGAAAAAAACAAAAGAAGAAAAGAGAATTCGATCGTTCACTATTAATGGATTATTATTCGGCGTATTACGATCAATTACAGAACGGCGGTAGTCGCGGCAGTGTAATTCCGCACGTTTTCGTCGGATCGCCCTATCAACGCGGACACGGTATCGGAAGTTTTCTCGGAGGATTGTTCAGACGCATACTACCTTATTTGAGTAGAGGCGCACGCGCGGTTGGGAAAGAAGCTTCACGCGCCGGTGTTAATATAATTGAAGATGTTGAAAACAATACCCCATTGAAGGTGGCGGCCAAACACCGTTTTGAAGAATCGCGTAACAATCTCAAAAGACAAGCTAAAGAAAAAATAAAAAGCCTTATAAAAGGTTCGGAATATAAATCGGATGCAAAAATACATGTAGCTCAGTTTCCCTTTGGCGGGCTTAACACTCACTTCGCTAAATCAACGAAAACGGAGCGTAAACGGCGTCGGTCGAGTAAGAAAAGTTTGTCGAAAATCAAGGCGCGTGGGAAGAAAAGAACGAATACAAAATCATCGAAGGATAAGAGGAAGAAAAGTCGTGCGACGGTAAAAAGACTCAAGACAAACGCGAAACGTCGTAAAATAGGCAAGAAACGTACCGTATCCGATATATTTTCTTAAACAGTACTATTCTAAATACATTTAGCGACGACGAGGACGACAAAAAAATTTGTGGAAAATAAGCATGTCCTTTCTCCACACGCACTCGAGCGAGTGTTTAAAGAGCGAACTCGATCTCTTCTCTTTGCCACCTACGCAAACTAGTATCGAAAGTTCGCAATGGATTCATTACAAACCCGTGACCTCTCTCTCGGACGACTCGCCGATAGAATTCGTCGTCCCCGGTCATAGAGAAGAATATCTAGATCTCACGCATACCATGCTGAGTCTTCGCGTACGCGTAGAAACGTCCGCCGTTTCCGCGGGACAAACTCCAGGAACGAGCAGCTCCGGCGAAACCAACGTAGGCCCCGTAAATCATTTACTTCATTTCATCTTCAATCAGATCGATGTGTATTTCAATCAAAAGCTCGTGTCGCCTCCAAACAACGCTTACGCGTACCGTGCGTACATCGAGGCGTTGTTAAATTATTCTTCACCCGGAAAAACTTCCCATCTAACTTCGTGTCTATGGGACGCGGATACACCCGGCCATATGGACGAAGCGTTGGAATCGAGAACAGGCAATCCCGCTCTCGTGAGACGCGCTCGTTACATTCGCAGCGGTCGCGCTCTAGATCTTATAGGACATCTCCATTGCGACGTTTTCAATCAAGACAAATTCTTAATTAACGGCGTGGAAGTACGAATGAGACTAGTCCGCTCGAAAGATTCGTTCTGCCTCATGGAGAGTAGCGGTATGTCGAGAATTCATATTCTCAATGCTACTTTGCTCGTGAGAAGGGCAAAAATAAGTGCCGGTGTGTTACTCGCACATGCTAGAATATTGAGCAAATTTACGGCCAAGTATCCACTCACGAGAGTCGAGGTTAAAACATTCACGATTCACAGCGGAGTTGTGGGCGAATCATTGGATAACGTAATACTCGGACAACTACCGAAACGAATAATAGTTGGCTTCGTCAATAATAAAGCGTTTAATGGAGATAGAAAGTTAAATCCGTTCAATTTCAAAAATTACGGCATAAATTTCTTCTCACTCTACGTCGACGGCACGCAAATTCCTAGCAGACCGCTACAACCGGTTTTCTTGTCGGAAGAATCGCTTTACGTCGAAGCTTATCAAACGCTCTTCTCGGGAACGGGTATCCATTTCTTGAACGAAGGAAATTCTATAAGTAGAGATGATTATTCCAAGGGATATACGCTTTTCGCTTTTGACCTTACACCCGATTTGTCCGCTAATTGCGCCGGACATTGGAATCTCGTGAGACATGGCAGTTTGCGATTAGAAGTACGATTCGAAAAGGCTCTCACCGAGACCATTAACTGCATTGTTTATGCCGAATTTGATAATGTGATAGAAATCGACTCGTCTCGTCAAGTCATCGTTGATTTTGCCGGATAGATTTTATCCCACGCGCCACCCGAATACTCGATTAAAAATTTTCTCCGCATTTTTCCCCCTCTATATCCATTCAAAATGCCGACGTCATCATCACGTTTCGAAAAAACACACAATGTAAGAAGAGAAGGATTCAGTTTCGTACGAGACACGGTCGTCGTCGGTTCGTTTAGAGAATTTAAAACTGCTCCGCCGAAAGCGATTCAGTTTTCGCATTATGGATATAGTCATCGATATACAGGGTTTTCGGGATGTCCACGATAAGTTTATTCCTAAGGAAGTTGCCGTTGTCGTGATTAACGCTCCAATCGTTGGTCATTGGATTATGATGCCGCCGCATCCGTTTGGCGAATTACCCGAAAGAGTAAGACAAGAAAACAATTGGCTCACACGAAATTATCACGGTATTGAATGGTACGACGGCGAAGCTAATCCAAAATATTTTACATTGCAACTGCGTGAAATTACAAGAAATACACGTTACATTTATGTCAGAGGTAACGAAAAGGCACGTTACTTGCAGAATCTACTTTCCAGAAATATATATAACTTGGAAGGTATCTCACCGGCATTCAAAAATCTATTGCCGGAGGAAGAGCGCGGACGATATTGCATCCATCACGGATTTCGAAAATTCGGCATCTTTCATTGCGCATTACGTAACGTATACAAATTAAAACGCTGGCTAGTTGCGCAAAATAATTGTGACAGCAGCGATACGAACAGCGTTAATCAAACTACTTGTAGTTCTCTCGAAAATTGGGAACTACCCGAGGACGACGAAAACAAGGATTACGCTTTTAACGACATAAATGAAAATACCATTCTAAACCAAAATATTAAAACGCAGTCGAATAATGAAATAGAGAAAAACAACTGGTCAAAAGACGAACAGACAATTGGAAAAGAAGAAGATAATCTTGCGAAACTCGACTCATCGACGTTGGCGGATAAAAATAAGAGAGAAACACCTACTATCTTCTCACAAACCGACATCGAGAACCCAGTGATACAAAATACCGGTACCGACGAAAACACGCCAGCAAAAGAGATAAAAACCGAAATTATTCAAATAGTACCACCCGTTCGTTCGTCTTCTGGGACAAAAGAAAATGAACTCATGCGAAATTCTACAAGCATTGCGTCATCTCGATGCCAGACATGTGGGGGTCTATCCTGCCGACAGAGTCCCGAGGGTGTGGACACGATCGACAGCAATTGTCGCTAATACAGACGAGCACAATCGACCTGGAGAACATTGGGTTGCCTTCTTCCTCGACGAACACGGTACAGGTACATACTTCGACAGCTACGGAATACCATCCTTGGACCCTGGATTTCTTCTCCGACTTCGCCGAAACTCTACCATCCATCGATGGAATACGCAACAACTTCAAGGAATTTTCTCTCAAACATGCGGGCAATACAGCTGTATATTTCTATATTATATGTGCATCGGTTACGATCTTAATCAGTTTCTTACTCTTTTTACGGAAAATTGCAAATATAACGATCGTTTAATAGTACATTTATTTCGTAAAATTTTTCATCTTAAAAACAAGAAACGTGAGAAACAGCGTGAAATTACCTGATGTAATGTTTATTTCTGTAATTTTAAGTGTAATAAGTTATAAGAACAATATATTCTTATGCAACACATTTATGTAAAAAATCAGTATTAATAAATGCAGTACTTAGTGGCGTAATACGTGTAATATTTTTTAACCACTCCCCGCATACTTTTCCCTACAAAGTATAACCTTGTCTTCTTACAACGGTAAACTATTGTAGTAAGCATTATTTGCGAGTAATGTTTATAAAAATTTTTTTGATATAAATCATGTATATTTATACCTTAAAACCAGTGTCGATTTCTTTCTTCCCCCACCCTCTGACCAAAAAACTTTAACAGCGCGCGTACGTGGGTGCGTGCGTGCACGTTCCTGTTCACAAAGGTCCGAAACTATGCATAACTGCTTTATCGCCCTCTCTTTGTCACCGCCTATAACGTCACAGCGTGACCCTGAGTAAAAGTACCCGCTCAAACGTAAGATGAGTAACCGTACGAACGTAAAAACTTGCTCGCATTTTTATTACTCTTTTTTTCCACACTATACCCGGGCATCAGGACTCATCACCCACCGCCCCACCCCGAGTGGTCGGGGGGTGCCATAACCCGAGCGGCGACCACGTTGCAACATCCCTATTATTGTCAAGTGCCATCTTGGCGACTATTTTTCGGCGGAAACTTCCACCCACTTACCCCCTTTCCCTTCCAAAAGACTCGATGATCAACCAATCAGAGCCCTGGGTCCCTATGGACCGGCCCAATCAGAACCTAGTCCCATTATAGTCCGGGCCTATCAAAACCCTGGACCCCTACGGAGCGGACCAATCAGAACTCCCCTCCCTTCCACCAAGCCACGCCTCTGGCGCCAGGGGCCGAGTGGAGGGGGTGTGTTTTGACGGGCCATACCTGCCCATATACTACTTATATAGGTCTAAAAATAATAAAAAGTCTTGGAATACTTCGGGTTATATGTATTAGGTATTTCCAGGTTGGTCCTCAAAATACACACCGGATATAATAAAGTTCCATGTCCGACCTCAAAATTACAAAAAAAACCTGGAACTAATCAATGCAGATATAAAATGGACTCGGAACTTATCGCATGACATATATATATATAATATTATGTTTTTTAGCAGAACATACAAATTTCACCATCGAAATGATTATATTATGCTATTGCATTTAGCTACTTCATGTATAAACCTTTAGTATGCACTATAATACGGTGTAATGAGTGTTACCAAATTCACTATTAAATAAATACGCGTGTTTTATATATAATATAAAATCAAAATTAAATCTCATTTTGAACTCTCTTTCATTTTATTTGACTTAGAAAATGCTTTATTATGTTTTATCAAAAAAATGTTTATTGATATACTTAGAATTAATAAAAAGCTATATAATTCAGAAATTATTCGATTAATTCTCTCTCTGTCTTTCTTTGTCTGCTCGCTAGCTCTCCCTCTCTCCCCCTCTCCACTTCTCCCCCTCTCCCCCTCTCCCTCCCCCTATCCCCCTCTCCCTCCCCCCTCTCACTCTTCTCTTTTCTTCTCTTGGTTTAAAATTAGTTTAGTAATAAAAATATTATCAATTTATAAGGAAACACAAATCTTATATGATATGCGTTATGTTTCTGCAATTATTTCATGACAATAGACCGTGCTGTGTTTTTACTATTATTTGAGACAGCAGCGCGTGCTCGATTTCTGCCGCGTTTTTGCCGTCACAACATATGCTAACTGATAGGCCTGATATTTAACTACATCTTGTTAACATATCGTGATGTCATGTCATATTTAGTCTTTGTTTGTTTCCTGTTGACATATTGTTCCAATACACCATGCTCAAAATTTTTCTTTTTATGCCGGCAAGTTCTATTCAATTCTTAAAGCATTTTTTTCTAGTACATCATGATGATGGGCCTATTCGTTTTTTTCTACATTTCTGTTGACATTAGCTGCAACAGCAGACTATGCTCGGTTGCTGCCTTAATTTTGTCAACATAATATATAGCATAAAGTTTGCAATACATGCTTTCTTTTAGCAGATTTGGATGATAAAATAAATCAAATTTGAATTTTAAAAGAATAATTTTTTTGTATGCAACTTCTTCATAATTTTTTGGATTTTTGCGGCATGCGTTTAATATCTTTTTTTCTTGAAAGTTATTTGAAATTACGCAATATATAGTTCCTTTGTGTTATCAATCATTCTTTCTAGTTCTTAATTTTATAAATAATTTTACATACATTTTTTATAAATAATTTTTGTTTTAAATTTATGTTGGAGTAAGATATTATAGTTTTGAAAATATCCACTCTATTTTAAAAACGAAGAGTCCTGAAAAATAACCAGTCTATTAAAAAAATCAAGAGTCCTGGAAAAAACCAGTATATAAAATAAGTGTTCTTGTAATAATCAGTATATCAATAAAGTCCTGGAAATGGTCAGTACATCTTAAAATTAATATAACTTATGATATACTGTATACATATTGCATTCGTTTGTTGGAAACAATATACATTTGTTTAATTAATAAATTAATGCAATAAAAAAAGAAGGTCCTGGAAAAGACTCTATGACATATATATATAATATATATATATATATATATATATATATATATATATATATATATATATATACATATATATATGTCATAGGGTCTTTTCCAGGACCTTCTTTTAACAGAATAATCACGGTCACGATATATATACAATATAAAGATATATACAGGGTGGACCATTTAAGTTGATAATGAAATTTATATGTATTTCAATTCGAGAGCCTTTATTTCTTAGTAGTTTTATTTTTATGTTTATTTTTATTTGCGCAACCCATGTTGATTTATATCTTATGTTTTACTCGTACGCTGAAAGTATTTTAGTTTTATGTCGCGCTACACACATTTGTGACCACATTGATTTTCATTTACGCGACGATAGCGATATAGACTTACATTGTAGCGAGACGTGTCGGATACAACGAAATCCGGCAAAAGCATGTAAATACGTTCGTTTAGATATCAAGTGTATTATAATCGGAATGAACGTGAGCAAGAGTGCGAGAGAGTGTGAGAATGAGCGAGAGCGAGCGTGTATCGCGCGGCTATCACCGCATTGGCGGATGGACGGATGGAGGGGCGCGCGCAGCGACCGATGCGATAAAAGAGGCGGACGAGTGGGCGACAGGGGCCTTTTGTTCGCAAGACACCGGCGAGAACGTGTGTCACGACGTACGCGAAAAGTAAGAGTGGAATCGTTGTAACGCGAAACGACAAACGACCGGGAAGCCGTTGTACGCGACGCGGACGATTGCGAGAAGCGGGATATCGCGATACGCGAGAGTGTGTATTCGGCGAATGAGCAAATGTAACGCGAAATCGCGAGTGACGCGTGAATGAGTGCGCGTGAAACTGTGAACAACCATATGTACATATGAAGTTAAATAAGTATATATATTTATATATTTATATATTTTTATATTAATACAAAAAAGAAAAGTGTCGGTTAATTACCCGAGTTCGATCCTTGATACCGTATCCTTGAGAGACTACGTACCGACCGAGGACCCGGCTGCGGATGTCTTGACTGGCGGCGGTGATCCAAGGATATTACACGAGACCTGGAACAGAGAGGAGAGGACGAGACGGGCGACACAAGAATCCTTGACACTTGGCGGGTTAAAGTGTCTGGAGATCGAGAGAAGTGCGTGCGCGTCCACGAAGTACGGAATCGGTGAGTACCTAGGGCTAAACTTAGGGTTATCGAACCATCGGTCCGGTCACAGTGTAAGTCCCTCCTTGTCCTTTATTTGCATAACGTTTTTCCGATCGATTTCCTCTTCGATCGTTTTCCATAATGCCAGGAAATTCGGGCCCGCGTATCGGGCACAGTGCCGTCTCTCCGTTTCGGGGCTCGCACGCTTCTCGCGCACGAGTGGCCTTCCCCTGGGATGCTTCCTCAGAGCCTGTGAATTGCAATGATTTAAAAGACGGCAGCATCGGTTCTTTTCCTTAATTCGGCAGTAATTCGGTTTAATTTTGTGGTTCTTACCGGGCGTGCTCCTTGTTGCGGTGTCGAGGCCTCCCCTCGTCCTCGATGTTCATTGTGCTCTCCTTTGCGTCACCGGATGAGATGCCGTCGACCGTATGCGATTGCCACCGTAATATTACACTAATTTCTCTAACTACTACACGGTAAAATTAGCAAAAATCGCGGGTTCGCGTCCGATCCCGCGCTCAGGGCCTCTCTCCTCCCTAAATCGAGAGCGGAGGCTCGCGCGACCGATCCTGGCCGGGCTTATCAGCCCTTGTGACGGACGTACAAAACGTCACGTCACAATATATATCTTTGCACTCATTAGCTCGCTCGCAATATCCCCCCGAGTTATTTTGACTGCCATATTATACATACCGTCATAAACAGTAGACCTGGACGATATAATATTAACAAAGAAAACTGACCGGTCGGTTCCATTTCCGATCAAGATATATCCTCAGGTTCGGAAGCGCGAACTCCTTATGTGGTGGTAGCGTTGGTGGCGGTGGTGGCGGTGGTGGCGGTGGTGGCGCTGCTGCTGCTGATGCTGTTGCTGCTGCTGATGCTGCTGCTGCTGATGCTGCTGATGCTGCTGCTGCTGCTGCTCGGTCCATCAAAGCTAAGATTATGGGTAGCGTTATAACAACATGGTTTGAAGAGTGATGCAGCCAACTATAGCTGGTGCTTAATTAACGGCTGATATGTTATACATAACAGCTCTTTGACAATTAGTGATGAGAACATTAACTTCGGCTTCGTTGGATTTACATACATACATATATATATACAGCAAATATTGATTATCATGTGTATTTCAAAGCAATTTGAAAACTATCACCGCCGATTTGCAGAGTAAATATATAGATTGTATTGCTCGTCATCACCAGTTTATAGATCGAAATTCGTATCATCTGCCATGTTATTATTCGCATCCAATATTAGATGCATCCAATAGAGTACGATTTGTTTTTAAAGTTTCACACACACAAACACACTCACATACACACATTCTCTCCCTCTTCCCCTCCCTTTCTTCCTCTCTCTCCCTCCCTCTCCCTCTTCCTCTCTCCCTCTACCTTTTTCTCTCCCTCCCTCCCACCCTCCCTCCCTCCCACTCTCTTTCTCACTCTCTCCCCTTTCCCCCTCTCCTCCTCTCCTCTCCCTCTCTCTCTACATCATTTCTTTTATGGCTCAGAGCCGTTCTTGCCATTCTTTAAAGCTAACCATCTCTTTATATTCCGATGGAGTTTGTGTATTGGACGTCGCCTTTCGATTCGCTAGTCTTCTCAACTCTTTGCGCATACCTGTAATGGTATCCCTCCCCCTCGTGGTTACATGGCCACAAATTTGAGAACGTTTTCGGGCTCTCAATAACATGGTTAAAAGCTGCGGTTGAAAACTTGTCATCATTGGCTGCCCGCCGCCGACAAACGAACAAAATCAGCTTTCAGAGTTTAGAATTTGTCTTAAATTTTCGTGAATTACCACTTTGAATAATCCAATGGTCATAATCATCTCTGGATCTTTATAGATACCGATCCATAGCGAGATGCCACATCTCTTCCCCGCATGCAACCGTGGTAGAGTTGGGGGGATGACGCACACAAATGTGAAACCATGTGAAAATATGATGGTGCTGCTCGTGCATGTGGTGGTGATTTTGCTTCTTTTGCTGCTGTAACAGAACGTCGCTTTATCATAGGCGGGGAGAGGGGCGGAGCCCCTCCCCCTGCAACCCCTTCCCCGCCTGCGCCCCGAGCCGCACATTGGGGGGCTTCGCCCCCCAACCCCCATCGGGGGGGCGAACCCCCTCGTCCATTTGATTAGTTTGAGCGTGTTCGGGAATACGAATGAATGAAAACAAATTATCACACGCTGCTGCTGCTTTTGCCGCTCGACAATCTTCATGCATTTTTTCATTCAATTTTTCCGCCTTGTTTTGGATTTCACATTTAATTTTTCCAATTTTTTCCATTTCTCGAAAATTTAAATCCTGGTTAAATTTTCGGCGTGGTAGCGAAAAATTTTTGTGAAGTAAAAATTCTCGCTAATCGATGACAAATCGTGATTTGGGGAAAAACTTTGAAATTCTGAAATATAAATTATACGAAAACTGTAATATTCTTCAAAATTATTGAAAATTCCTCAACATTGACTAATCAATTTTTGCCGTGTTGGAATATTACAACCTTCTTCACCCTTTTTTTGGAATTCTAGAAAATTTTTTAATTTCTTAAATTTACGCATTGCTTCGAATAAGTTGTTGACGATTTAAAAATCTGGCGAATCGAAGATTCGTCGTGAAAATTTAGAAAACATAGTTATATCTTTGAATCAACATTTGTGCTGCTAATGCTGCTGTCTAGTGCTTATGCTGCTGCTGCTTTAATTTTTCTGCTGTTGCTTGTGCATTATTATGCTGCTGCATTCGACGGTCGCTTTGTCATAGATGAGGGAAGGGGCAGAGCCCCTCCACCCTTCACCCCCCTCCCCGCCCGCGCTCCATTATTGGCGCACTGGGAGGCTTCGCCCCCCAATCCCCATCGGGGAGGCTTCGGCCCCCCCCCCCTTTTGCCAATCGTCGCCGATTCGTGATTTAAGAAAAACTTAAAAAATTATTCAAAAATAATTTGCGAAGACTCGAGGATTGTTGAAAATTCTTGAAAATTACTCGGTGGCGAATCAATATTCGCATTGTTGTAAAATTGCAACAATTTCCCGCATTTTTTTTTTAAATTCTCGAAAATTTGAATTATTGTGAAATTTCTCAAAGGTACGAAAAAATTGTTGAAAGATTAGAAAACCTTGCGAATCAACGATGCCAGGTGATTCGTGAAAACTGGAAAATTTTTAAAAATTTGCGAAAACCCGACGATTCTTGCAATTTCTCGCGACATTCTCGAGTCAATAAACTTGCGTATGGTGGGGGCTTGCCCCCCCCCCAACCACACGTTTCGGCGACAAACCGTAAATCGGACGACTCGAGCGTTCGTTGCGAGGGAACGGAGCGAGCTAGCCGGAAGGAGTTTTTTTTGCGTACGACTACCCCCCCTTCACCACCACGCTGTCATCACAAAAATCGAAACTTCGAGGGGCCGTATCTCCGCCGGGGGGCGAGTGCGGCGGGGGGAGGGGGTGTTCGGGAGGGGGCCCCTTCTCATTTACTTTCCCCCCTCCCCGACCCCCGAAAAAACCACTTTCTTCCGCGCGTCCGTGAACCCTAACCGTTTTCTTTTTTCTTTTTTTTCGATCCATAACCTAAAAGGTCATCTTATTCTCAATATTATTACTTTCGAACTCTGAAAATGAATACATGGCATTCGGAAAAATAATAACTGTCAGTTAATAATTTTCATAAAGTGCTGGGAGCATTGTGCAGTTTCATTGCCTTATACTTGCTAATTATCGTCGTCTTTGTTATAGGATCTGTGTAATGTATGTTAATAGGACTTTTCACTGACTTTTTATTTCAAGTTTCAGATAATTCAGTAAGTCAACTCATAACAACAGATGAATCCTGTTGAGAAGCCACATTTCAAGTAAGTTTTTGAAAAAATCATAAAAGTTGTATAAATGGAGTGAAATTGGAAGGTTGTATAAATGGAATCTCGCAAAGACATAGCTAAGGAGATATTGACAAATTTTATAACCTATCTCGCACCTATCACCTGTCTTTGCAGGAGTCTTTTATTTATTAAGGTATTGTATTTAACATTACTCAGCTACCTTCAAGTCTCAATAAAAATCAAGACTTTATCAACATGTTTTTTTATAATTTCCTACCATTATAGGTCTGATACAAGTCACTCTATAAAAATTTCACTGAGAATTAATATCAAGTTTTAATATTCAAATCTACATCACTAGACCTCACATCCTTATCAGGATGCTTTGTGAAATTCTTTATCTTAAATTTTTTATTTTGTTGTTTTCAGTCAAGTGAAAACTGTGCAAGAGTATGGAACCCTTTGTGGATTATACTGGAGCGACTTTTAATGCAATGAATAATTTTGGTCATTCGCCGTATTCGATAATTTCATCTATACACAATCTATATGCGAGTTCAAGTAACGGAACACATCTTCAATTTCGAAAGTATGGAACGAATTTCAGAACTTCAACCCTATCAAACTACACAATGAAAGTTTGCATCAAAATAAGTTAAGAATACCAATCTTTTGGATGAATATAAGTGCAATCGACACAAAATATGGATTCCAATTTTCTGTATATCGGCGAAGAAATAAATAACAAACAAAACACAAATAACAAATAACAAGACGGAAACAAAAACAAATAACAAAAAAGACAGACAAACAATAAAACACTTAATAAACAAATAACTCCAAGTAACAGAATGCCTCGAAAATCGCTTTTCCAAAAGAAAAAGCCATCAGAGTCTTAGAAAAATATATCGAACATTTCAAAACTTCAACACTACCAAAGTACACATCGAGTATTTGGATCAAAATAAGTAAAGAATTGAATTTAAAGTGGAGCGCGCACGATATGTATACAACTGTTCGTGAAGATAAACGGGCCATTTTGTCTACCGCGCGGTTGAATAAGGGTGTCGTCGTTCCAAATAATGATGAAGATTGTACTCACCTTAGCGGCAATTCCGTTAACCAGTCAAGTGCCAGGGGTAAAGTTGATTCCGATTTTGAATTCTTCGATAATCCTGAATTTATATCGCTCAAGACTTGGTTTCATTTAAGTTTGAATATTGAATTGTGGAACAAAATCAAGCCACGATTTTCTCTACTATACGGTAAACAACGTAGAAATTATGACATCTTGAGTCCAAATAAGTGGACAGATATTATTTTCGACGCCTTCTTCAAACGTTATCTGTTCCCATGTGCTTATATATTCAAGAGAGCAAAAGTGCATCCTTCGCCAGACAGTCTTCATTACATACAAATCATTGGCAAATGTAAATGTAAAAAGTGTTGTAATCTTTTCTTTGGATACGTCGAAAAGGAACCAGCTATTGACGAGGACCACACCTAAAGAATACTTTCATACCCCATCCTCAGTCGTCATAGAAGAAATTACTTGAATCCTCATACACACACATTTTAATTTTATTTATTGGCCTAATCAAATAACAATTGTATTAACCAGTCAGAAACTTAAATTTAATAACAGAATTTAATAATAGAAAGTCTATCCCAGAGCCTTCTGACTGATGACCGCCGAACGATTGTAACACCCGCGGAAATGAAGACTCACTCACACTAACACACACACGATCCTATTTACATACGTCTCCGTCGATCTATTTTATATGTTAATCACACCTTATAACCTAAGTTTTTTTATGTCAATAAAACTTTTTCTTTTTCATTTAATTAATTTAGAATAAATTATAATGTTTAAAGGAAATTTTATTTATTTTAATTAATCCCGCTCTCATCTCCTCATTCTGAGATCGCACAAGGTCCCGTCCCGCTCTAATTTAGCTAGCGCTCTTAGCGCTAACAGCGTTTCTCCGAATAGAGACCCTCTAATAAGAGTCGCGAAATGACACGGTAAAGTTAGGTCGCCAACGCCATTTTCCACAAAAACCGGAAGCCATGGCTAATATAATACAACTGTGAATACCATCACAGTTGTAAAGAGCCATGTTCGACATGACATTAACCTAACCTAGAAAAACATGTGCATCTAAACAGTTGTCTGTACAGGAAGATTATATTAACGTGTACTTCAAAATTTCTAAAATGACTGGTTGTTCTGCGCCAGACTGTAACAATTCTTCGAAAAAGGGTTATATAAGAAAAATCTTTCCTCGTAATTAAATTTCGCGTCATGGCTACTTCCGGTATTTCGCTGAAAAATGTCGGCACCAATCAAAATTAGATTCCTTATTTCGCGACTCTTATTAGAGGGTCTCTACTCTCCGAATACATCCTATATTGCTAGTATCATATCTTAAATCTGCGGTAGACGATGTAATATTTCCTATTGGATTACCTGCGATCTAGTAAATGTAAATTACTAGAAATTTTGCGAGCTGTTTGGTGCATTCTGCCGCAGGTTTTACCCAAGAGCGAACGAAAACATTACGGTGCAAAAGCTTGTGCGGTGGCCCTAACCGTCAAGCATCAGTATAAAAAGATATTTTAAAAAATAGAAAAGGATGGACGATTGCGCTTGTTCCTCTAACGTATCGCTTTACGGCCGAGATACGGTCCGAAAATGCTTTCTGGTCTTTTGTAACAGAAAGCAGTAATACAGAGGTATAAATTGGACACATTGGTCTTATTGGCCTTTAATTGATCAGTTATTGCTAGTTACTCTAGGCACCGGTTCATATTATCGGTAGTGTCCAATCCGAACGTATCCACTGCGAACGTGATCAAATCGAACGTGTCCATTCCGAACGTGGTCGAATCGAACTCCATGCAATAATTCATGTGGCCATTCCTAACGTGGTCAAATCGAACGTGTCCATTTCGAACATGGTCAATTCGAACGTGTCCATTCCGAACGTGGTCAAATCGAACGTGGCCATTCCGAACGTGGACGAATCGAACTCCATGCAATAATTCACGTGGCCATTCCGAACGTGGCCAAATCGAACGTGTCCATTCCGAACATGGTCAATTCGAACGTGTCCATTTCGAACGTGGTCAAATCGAACGTGACCATTCCGAACGTGGTCAAATCGAACGTGTCCATTCCGAACGTGGTCAAATCGAACTCCATGCAATATTTCACGTGGCCATTCCGAACGTGGTCAATTCGAACGTGTCCATTCCGAACGTGGTCAATTCAAACGTGTCCATTCCGAACGTGGTCAAATCGAACGTGGCCATTCCGAATGTGGTCAAATCGAACGTGTCCATTCCGAACGTGGTCAAATCGAACTCCATGCAATATTTCACGTGGCCATTCTGAACGTGGTTAATTCGAACGTGTCCATTCCGAACGTGGTCAAATCGAACGTGTCCATTCCAAACATGGTCAAATCGAACTCCATGCAATATTTCACGTGGCCATTTCGAACGTGGCCAAATCGAACGTGTCCTTCTCGAACGTGGTCAAATAGAACGTGTCCATTTCGAACTTGGTCAAATCGATCTTCATGCATGAAGATGATCCCGGCCAACATAACCAGCATGGAGGAGGTCGTCGAAGTCCCGGAGGCCTCGCAGGCGTTGGAGCTGCCGGAATCATCCCAGGAATCAACGCAAGAACAGGCTCAGCCGGATGGGACGACTGAGAACGGGGGAAACAACCCGGAAGTCACGGAACGTGATAACCCAACGGCGGAGAGTAACAGCGGCGTGGAGAAAAACGCCGGAGACAAGGAGGAGCAAAATCAGGCCCCTCCCGTAACTTTAAAATATAGCGTGTAAGTTATTGCGTTGTTCGGACAAGTTCTTTGTCCGAAAATAATACGTTCAATGAAGGCTGTTTCGTACCGCGAACAATGCGTTTTGTTTTAGTTAGTTCCGAAAACGGCTTGATTTGGCGTCGATTATACTTATTTTCTTTTGTTACGCGTAGCAAGCGCGAGACTGATTTTATTTTATTTATATTTATATCCAGAGCCTTTATTTCTTTGTTGCGGAGCGTAGAACGCGACGTGTTTATTATTTTCTTTGTTTTCTTTGTTCGATAGCGTTCACAATGTAAATGTAAGCGCGAAGTATCATCAGTTGATGATTATTTATTAGTCTTAAGTAATTTTATATGTACGACATGCGGAAATAAAGCATGTTTCTTTGTGACGAACCTAGAAATAGGAGAGTTTATTGTTTTGTGAGAGCGACAGATGCGAGAACCTTTTATTTTATTTATTTCTTATCATTTATTGTCTCTGACACGCGTGTATGCATGTAGTTCTTTGTTATGGTCACAAAGGACCAGTGTGAGAGACAGAAAGAACAACAGCGCATGCGCGAGCAATGCGCAGGCGTCGAGCCGCCGAACGGTGTCTCAGGAGTGGGGACAAGAGATAAGAGAGGCGGCAGAGCATGAGAGAGGGCTTTTGGCTTTTGGCTTTTCGAGTGCTGGTCTTTAGCAGTGGGATTTTCCGGTTCTTTGCTCGGCGCGAGAATGTACACGACTGCGCAATATAAAGATATTAATTTTGTTTGTAATTCCGGTAGTTGTTTAACTAATTTTTACAAGCTCCTGTAATATAATGAGCCATTTTTAGTTGTTATACGCATGTGAAATTGCGCGAGTAAATGCGTAAGTGCGTTGTGCGGACATACCGGTGTCCAGGTGTCAATTTGCCGCGTAACGGCGATCATTGCCTGTGATCTGTTAATACTGCAAAAAAAATATAATTAATTTTATATTTTATTATCTAAAAAGTGAGTTTCTTCAATTACCTGTCCTTGTGTGAGTGTGAGTGACATTTCCTGAAATATTCGTCTTCCTTCGGACGAACGGCATCTCCTGGGCAAAGGGAACGACGATCCGGGGTCCTATAAAAAGAAGAGAAGCGAGTTAATGAGCGGGGAATTCGCTAAAATAGTGAAAAAATGCGAAAAACTGATAAAAACGGTGACACGCAGTAACTGCGTTATCTTGCGTGTCGCGACAAGATCGCCGACAAAGAAAAGAAGGTGTGGCTTAAAAGACGATTGGTGGCGTGACGTCTCAACGGTCATAAGGGGGCGTGGCCTCCCAGCACAAAGGAAGTTGGAGACAACGTGGGCAGGGAAAAAGAAATCACCTAACAAAGCAACCGGAGAACAAAGAGGACCACGCAAACAATGGCAGACAAAGGATCCAGGCATATTTATCACAAAACCTTGCTCGTCGGAGGGAAAACGAGCTGGCGACCGTTAAATCAAGTAAGAGAACATAGAATAAGCTTCCAAAGCAAACTCTCGTAATACTCATGTCCGGTCACAACCTTACCTCACCTTTCTTTTTTACGAGGGATGAGGAAATGCCTTATGCACACCGGTCAGGCCGTCCTGACCGGTAGTGTAGGACTCCCACTTACTAAAACCTTCCCCCCCGTGACCATCCTCGGGGCTCTTTTACGACGAGAAGATGGTAAATCGTCGGCCGGGTCCGGGGGTACCGCTTGCGCATGACTGCCCCGGAGTCGGCAGCCCTACTGATCCTAACTCCGTAACACTACCCTCCCCTTCGATTTCGAATCACCAAAACCCCCCTTACCCCCCCTTTCCACCCTTAGGTATACTATATTATGTTATAAGACAGTGCTGGTAGTGAAAGAAGAAAAGAAAAAAAAACCCTGTTAGTGTAAAGGAGTGCGTGTGAAGGAATGAGTGAGAAATGAGTGAATGAGTGAATGTGTGTGTGTGTGCAGTGTCCCCCCTTCCCCTTAAATACAAGTGAATGCAAAGCGCAGAAAGCGGGATATCCGTGATATCCGCACCTGCAACATAAACCAGTATCCTCAACACTGCCTGTCGTATAAAGAACATGTATTCTGGACGAATACAATAAAATATACGTAAAAAAAATTAAATAAATAAATAAATATAAAAAATAAATATAAAATAAACAAATTAATATGATAAAATAAAAATGTAAAATAAAAGTAAAAAAAAAATAAAAAAAATAAAAAAGAATAAAAAAATGTATAAGGCAAAAAGTGTTCCGGAATCGAAGGGGCAGAATGTCGGATAAATATCATTAAAATGTTAAATAAAGGACAGACAGACTAACTACGAGAATAGAGAATCATGCATGGATTAGTCCGATGAGATCCCTGTTAAACTAAAAGATTCCGTTAGAAATATACACAGTGATAAATGGATGGGATGAATGAATAAATGAGTGAGTGAATGAATGAATGAGTGAACGGACGGATGAATAAATGAATGGACGAACGAATGAATGAGTGAACGAGTGGATGAATGAATGAGTGAATGGATGGATGAAAGATAGTGAGATACCAATACGAGACCATACTAGAGAGATGACGCGTTGTCGTCTCACTCGGCCTCGTCGTCCCCGTCCGAGGTTGAGGAGGTCACGGCCCTCTCGCGCCTTCTTTCCTCTTCCTCCTTATCACGCATCGCCTCCTCGACAAATGACGAGAAGGCCCTCCAGTTCGCCCCAGATTGCAGGATGGCCTCCACGACATCCCCCAGCGTGAAGTCTCGAGAGAGCTTCAGTTGTTTCTTCAGCAGAATCTTCTGCCAGTCCCAGAGGGGGCATTCCCTTAGAACGTGGTAAACACCGTCTTCGTCACCGCAAAAATCGCAGGTTGAGTCGATCCTTTTCCCGATTCTAAGCAGGAAGTCTGCAAAACATCCATGACCCGTGAAAACTTGGGTCAAGTGGAAGGTCATGCTCCCTATGCCCGATTCGCGAGCCATCCACGCCTCAAGATGCGGGACGAGAGCCATCTTGGTCCACTCGCCGGGTGCGTTTGGTCTCTCCAAAATACTCGAGGCTTCTTCGTTTCCGGATATTCGTCCCGTGAGCAAGCGAGTCCGCGTGCGTCGCGAATATATATATATATATCAAAACTGCGTAGTACGAAAGTATCGCGTAATACAAGTACCTGCGTGTCTAGTCGCGCTTAGCGTGTTAATTAAGCACTGTGATAAGCGTGTCTAAGATAGAATTACGCGTAGATATCGCGATAACACAACGCGAGTGTTGTGCAACCAAAGATATATATTTATAGATATATATATATGTTCAAATATAATTTTATTTAAATATATTTATATATTATTAAAATCTGTGTGGTGAGTGCTAAACCTTCTGTGATTCCGAAAAATCCCTCTCTACGTCGTCATCACAGGTGCTGTCCGGGAAGTTCTGGTGGTTCTGGGCGACGATCCGGCAGAAATAGCATCTTGGTAAAATTAATCGAGGCGATAAATAGCAGGGAGAATCGCGGGGAACGCGAAAATCGCGAAAAAGTGAGAAAAACCACGAGTGGCGGTTACTGCGTCACACGACACGTCCGAACAGGTATTGAAACAAAGGCCAGTGGGCGGAGCCTAAAAAACCGTTGGCGGCCATATTTGTGGCGTGATATCAAGACAAAGGAAGGAGGCGTGGCCACAGCGAGACAAAGAAGCTGCGCCAGACAAAGGAACAAGGAGGCGAAGGAAGACAAAGCCAGGCGTATGAGCGGCTTGGAACAAAGGAAACGAGCAGGCGGAAGGAGTTGGAAGCTCAACCGCAGACCACCTTATTCGTTGGAGGTTAAACGAATTGGCGACCGTTGTGAAAGGTAGGAGAACCTTATAAGTTTATCTCGACCCGCGAACTCTCGTCCGGTCACAACCTCACCTCACCTCACCTCACCTCACCTTGAAGCCGGAGGCTTCGGCTAACCCGTCGCACGATGTTCCCAGCATGGACGACATCCAGGCGTCCCAGTCAACCGAACCGACCGCCGGGGAGACGACGACTGGACCAGAACCAGTGGCTGACGAGCCAATGCCGGAGGCAGCGGAGGATAGCTCTGAGATGGACCAGCCAGCCGCCGAGCAGGAGGTTGAAGGGGCGAAGCAGGAGGGCGCACCAGTGCACCCGAAGAAGGCTCAGGACTAAGGCTGAGCTCCATTATTATTTTAGATATATATTTATTTTGCGTGTTTTCTTTTCTTTGTTCGTAAACGAATTAATTTATTTTCTTAAGATGACACGCGACACGCCGAGTAGATTTATCGATCGGGCGTGTTTTCTTTGTTAGACGCATTCAGATTTATTTTATTTGTGACACGCAACGCGTCAAGTATAAGTTAGTTGCGTGGCTCTTTGTTAAGACGCCTATTCTTTTGTCCGTGACACGCGACGCGTCAACTCTTTGTTTTGAAGCGTGTTTCTTTGTTATAGTTTATACGATTCTTTTGTTTGCGGCACTGCGAGTGCAATATTATAGTTATAAGGCGCTTATTTATTAATTAATTATTTTCCTTTGTTCGAGGCACTGCGAGTGCAATATTATAGTTATAAGGCGCTTATTTATCAATTAATTATTTTTCTTTGTTCGAGGCACTGCGAGTACAAAGATGCCTATGTCTGTACGGATAATACAGCGTACGATTGCGCGAGTCGCGAATATCCGACTGTTCGAAAGATATAGTAAGTTTAATTTATCTTATGCATTGTGTAAGCGCTTTGATAGCGTTAAGATTGTTTCTTTTGTTTTATGTTATGTATCAGTTCCTAAGTATGTGACAAGGGAAATCCATTTTCCTTCTCTCTCTTGTGTAAGCGTGACAATGAAACGCAGACGCGCATGTGCGAGCGTCGAGCCGCCGAACGGCGAAACCAGAGTGGGGGGAGAGCCTATAAGAGAGAGATACGAAGGGACTCGAGGCTTCTTCGTTTCCGGATATTCGTCCCGTGAGCAAGCTAGTCCGCGTGCGTCGCGAATATAGATATATATATACCATAGTAACTGCGTAATACGAAAGTATCGCGTAATATAAGTACCTGCGTGTCTAGTCGCACTTAGCGTGTTAATTAAGCGCTGTGATAAGAGTGTATAAGACTGTAATACGCGTAGATATCGCGATAACACGACGCGAGTGTTGTGCTACCGGAAAAATATATATTTATAGATATATATATATTTATGTTAAAATATATTTTTATTAAAATATATTTATATTTTAGTAAAATCTGTGTGGTGAGTGCTAAACCCTCTGTGATTCCGAAAATTCCCTCTCCACGCCGTCATCAAGGGTGCTGTCCGGGAAGTCCTGATGGTTCTGGGCGACGTTCCGGCGGAAATAGCATCCCGGTAAATTAATCGAGGCGATAATTAGCAGGGAGAATCGCGGGGAACGCGAAAATCGCGAAAAAGTGAGAAAAACCACGAGTGGCGGTTACTGCGTCACACGACACGTCCGAACAGGTATTGGAACAAAGGCCAGTGGGCGGAGCTTAAAAAACCGTTGGCGGCCATATTGTGGCGTGATATTAAAACAAAGGAAGGAGGCGTGGCCACAGCGAGACAAGGAAGCTGTGCCAGACAAGGGGACAAGGAGGCGAAGCAAGACAAAGCCAGACGTATGAACAGCTTGAAACAAAGGAAAGAAGCGGGCGGAAGGAGTTGGAAGCTCAACCGAAGACCACCTTATTCGTTGGAGGTTAAACGAATTGGCGACCGTTGTGAAAGGTAGGAGAACCTTATAGTTTTACCTAGACCCGCGAACTCTCGTCCGGTCACAACCTCACCTCACCTTGAAGCCGGAAGCTTCAACTAACTCGTTTACCCTTGACCCCAGGGAGGAACCTGAGATGGAGGCGACGCAGTGTTCGCAGAGAGCGGAGTCGGTGGCAAAGAACCCGGTGGTCGAACCGACGCAGCCAGCGGAGGAGAGCCTGCCGACTTTGGCGGAGAAAGGCGTTGCAGCGGAGGAGCCCGGCAACGAGGAAAAACGTGCCGAGAAAACGAAGGCTTGTGACGAGACACAGGCAGAACAATCAAATTAATGATTGTTCAGTAATTTTGTTTTGTTTTGTTTTAATTTATGCGCAATCTCCATTGTCACGGGAGAGATATTTAATTTATTTTCGTTATTATGCGCAATCTCCATTGTTCCGGGAGATAGATTCTATTTATATATTTTTAGTTTTGGTTATGCGCAATCTATAGCGTAAAGGGAGATAGATTCCCTTAGTTTCTTTTGTTTGGAGCAGTCTTCTCTGTGTGTGGAGAGACTTTAATTTATTTTCGTTATTAGTTCTTTGTTCGCGAGACTTCCATTGTATGGGGAGATTAATAGAAGAGTTTTGTTTTAATATTATAAGCTCCATTGTGATAGGAGAAAGATTTTAGTTATATTCTTTGTCTAGCGAACTCACCGTTGTCAGGGAGAGATATTTAATATGATAATTTTGTCTAGAGGTGTCTCCGTTATCGCGGAGACAAAGAGCTGTGCTCAGTTAATAATATTAATCGCGATCCTTTGTGTAAGTAATTGCTTTTGTTTCGACTGTCACACAAAGGATATTTTTATTTATTTCGTATGCGCGAATACCGCGATAGTATGCGTTTTATTTTATTTATCTCGTTATTGCGAAGGTATGAAACCGAAAGATATAGATGTTATTTTATTTATTTAATTTATGCGGTATTATGTGCGCTAATTTTATTGTATTGTCTAGTCTGCATGACAGAACAAAGGATGTATGCCGGCAATGCGCATGTGCGCGCATCGAGCCGCCGAACGATGCCGAAGAGTGGGGAGCGTCCCCTATAAGAGAGCGTGCAGAGAGGAAGCTCTCTCTTGTCCTGGTGGTGAGCTGAAGCTCTCGTCTTAGCCGAGTAGAGTTCCGTACCGATCGTGATACTTAAAACGTATAACTGCGTAATTAGTATATTCTCGAGCGTGACTAACAAATCTGCGAGCTCAAGCAGACGCGCGTTCGCGATTGAGCGAGTAATTAATATCCATCGCGTCGGAAAGTGTAATCCGATACTGTGCGATAAAGATCTCTGCGTAGTAACGGCTGTGGAAAATTACCAGTCGGCTAATGTGCTATTGTATTGAAAATATATTTTTTATAATATATATTTTTATATTAAAATATCCTGTGGTGTTCAATAATCCCTGTGCGGTGTGTGAAAGGCCGAATTATAATTATTCAGATTCTATCTGTAATTATCCGGGAGATAGTGCGTATTTGAGAAAGCATCCTGAGCTAAACGATAGCTTAGAACAGTCGAATATCGCGTTAATTAGTGTGGACTGGCTAATCGCGCGTGAGAATTGCGTAAAAACGTGTGAAATCGTGTATGACGATAACTGCGTCACACGACACGTCGCAACAAGTAACGAGACAAAGGAAAGTAGGCGGGGCCTAGAAAACCGTTGGCGGCCATCTTGGTGGCGTGAGGTGAGCACAGTGGAAGGGGAAGTCTCTCCCAGGGGACAAAGCAACACTGCAGAACAGAGGAGTGATACCGAACAAGGAGACCAGGGAAGACAAAGGAACAAGGCAAGGCGAATGAGCAGCAAGGAACAAAGAAAACCAGTGGGAGCTAGGAGCTGGACGCTGGACCGCAAACAACCTTATTTGTTGGAGATCAAACGAATTGGCGACCGTAATAAAAGGTAGGAGAACCTATGTACTTAACCTTGACCCGTGAACTCTCGTCCGGTCACAACCTCACCTCACCTTGCGACCGGACAATAGTTAGCGAGAGTTAACGGAAGGTGATTTAAATAGGTTCTCCTACCTTGAAAATACGGTCGCCAGACTGTTTAGCCGCCAACAGTCAAGGTTCCGACACCAGAAGACTTCCTCTCCTTTGTTACGGCGCCGGTTTATTGTTCCGGGTGGTTGACCCGATGTCTCTTTGTGTCCAACGTTGACCGGTTGTCTCTTTGTGTCCAACTTTGACCCGTTGATGGTCTCACACTCGAAGATGGTCCTTTGTCCCGAAGCTGACCTCTTATGTCGACCCGTCCTTTGTCCACGGATCCCTTTGGGTCCGTAGGCCGCTTCCCCTTCTCTCGTTCCTGATGTCGCGCCACCAAGATGGCGTCGGATAAGAATAGGCCACGCCCACTGGCCTTTGTTTCACTCAACTGCGTCACCGCTCGGCTGACGCAATAACCGTCGCGGTTACTAAGCCACGCCCACTCCTTGTTCTCACTCAACTGCGTCACCAACTGTATGACGCAATAACCGTCACTTACGCGTTTTCTCACTCTTCGCTCGATTTTCCTCGCGTTTTCACCATCGGCTGATAATTCCCGTTAATTATCTTTCTTCTTTAGGTTCCAGGATGCCGTTTTTCCACGGGTAGCTGCACCAGGACACTGGTTTCCCCGTACGACACTCTCTACACGGATTTCTCGGGAATTTGGTAATATCGCCGCCAGGTAAGTCAATCAAAAACCTTTCCTTTATTTTAATAATATATAAAATATATTTATTAAAAATATATTTAATTATAACGCCGCTTTACAGCAAATTATGGCGTCCGGTTGCTTTAGCGCGCACTTTACACAAATTCGTATCAATCTCACGATATTTACGCGCTTCCGAACTATCATTAGCTTTGGATTATAATAATTAATCGTTATTACGCGTCTACGCGTTACTACGCAATCATACGCACGATTATACCGATACTGAACATCTCGCACCTCGCATGTTCGCATGTCGAGTCTTAATGGCGAAAAAGCTCTCTCAGCCTTTCCGCACGCCCCTATATAACGCTATCCCTACTCCTTGTCCGCCTCACGCTGGCTCGATGCATGCGCAGCGACTCTGCGCATGCGTAACGCATCGCGCATGCGCAGACCTTTTGTCCAATTCCGACAAAGGATCTTTGTTCCGCTAACAAAGAAATAAGGTTATGTGCGTGTTTTCGCGCCTAAGACGCGAAGTGCTATACAAAAGAAAATGATTACAAAGAAATAGGGTTATGTTCGCGTTTCGCATACAAAAGAAATAATGGTAAACTACCTAAACGCTTTATATGGTAATATTAAAGTAATAATACATTTTTATAACTGACGATACTAGCTTACAACACAATTAAAATAAAATAAATAAATCAACTGAATACAAAACAAAATATATTTCCTTTTTTTAGTCTTTGACTAGTATCGTAACTTAAGATTAATAGTACAAAAGAGTTAGTCCTCCTTTGTGTTCATGCTTTCATTGAGTGCCTGAGTTGCCTCAACATCTTGCTGAGACGCTTCCTGGCTTTCAGCACCCTCTGCGTCTGACTCTATATAGTCCTCCGGCTCCGCACTGGATTCGATGACTTTTTCCATCGTTGCAGTCATCCTTCTTCGCCCCATCTCCTGTGACGACTCCTGCTGTCGTTTGGTCAGGACCATCAGTGTCGTCTCCTCCTGGTAACTGGTCTTCGCACCTTCCTGCGGCTCCTTGGCCGTCGGCTGTGTTTTCTGTTCGGCTTCCATGTTTGGCGATGCAGCTTCCGGCTGCAAGGTGAGGTTGTGACCGGACGGTCGGTGACAAAAGTATCACGTTATATTAATTTGGAAGGTTCTCCTACCTTGAATTTGGTCGCCAACTTGTTTACCACCAACAAGTAAGGATGTTGCGCAGTTGGGTAACGGTTTTTCCCTCACCACATCTGCTTCTTTGTTCGCGGCCAGGGAATCCAATATGGCCGCCGGACTGGTACGGACACGCACAAGATGACGCAATCGCATACGCAGTAATTTTCCACTTCAGTGGAATCGTTTAATCCCTTTTTTCCTTCTGATTTCAGGTGCAGCCCACGAGGATCGACGCCCAGGACGATGTAATTCCACAGGACCACCAGGATCAACGATTATTAACTTCAATTTCGACAGGTAAGTCGCACTTCCCGTCTTAACCACGCGATTTAACACGTTAACGGTTTTTTGTTTTCAGATCCGCTATGGATCAATTAATTTCCGGTACGATTAGGACTCAAGGAATTGTGGTAGCAAGGTAACTATAAATCACTGTGACACTGTGTTTATTTGGTATATAAAATAATATATATATTTTATGAAATATATTGTTAGTATAAATTTTTACACACTCCACAGCCTCGCACAACAATTCCGCACGCGTACACGTCGCGGAACTCGATTAATATAATTACCGTATCGCTAATATTAATTACTGACTAGTAATTATTCGTTCTTCTAGCCACGAGCTCGAACGTAGCTCTCGAATCATAATTACCGACGTATGCCTAGTCAAGATCACGACGGTAGACCACAGGCGAAAGACCTTGTCTTCCTGCGTGCACGCTTTCTTATAGTGGTTCCTCCACCATGAGTTTCTTCCCATCGACACGCCCACTGGCGCATGCGCACAACGCCCTCTATTGTTCGTGCGCATCAATATTGCACGCACGCGTTAGGTTATATAAAAGTTACTTAATTCTATGCTTAATCTAGATAGAACGCTTAATAAATCAAATAAACGCTTAATCATTACGGTTATTGATATAAAACTTGGTAAGTGTAGCTTATAATGCAAAAAGTGTAATTGATCCCTTATGATAACCACATCTTTTTGCACTTTGTGCTTTAAACTAAAAGTCTGGTTAAGTAAACCAAAAAGAAACATAAAATATTTATGGGAAACTCTTCCCTTTGCTCGAAAACGTGAATTAACATGTTTTAAACTAAACTTTGAGATAATCGCCCGATCAATGTCCGAGGTCAGGTACACGGTATTATCAAACTTAACTCTCCTAATGACCAGAGTATCGACTATCACTCGCTTTTTCGCGTAATAAAAGAAATAACTAAAAGTGTAAATAAATCCGGAAAGTGCAGATTCTTATACATATCAATATCTACACTTTCATGCTCTTTGTGAGCTAAACTAAAATTAACGAATTTCTTACGTCTGAGATCGGGTCGGCGTCTATGCCTCCTCATCGTCCGATGACTCCGCACCCTGGACATCCTCCAGGAAGTTCCGGTAAATCGGTTCGCCTCTTGGTCCGGTTCCCGCCTCCCTTGAGACCGCTCGGTATTTCCGTGGCCTGTCGTCCTTACCCCACGTCAAAGGGTTAGTACCGGATGTCCCCGCTACTGGCACCTCCTCGAACTGCACTTGGTCGCTGCGGTTTATGTCCGGAGATTTCGCCGCTAGAACGGACGGTGAAGCCACCGGCTTCAAGGTGAAGTGAGGTGAGGTTCTAACCGGACAACCGAGGTCAAGAGTATCACACTTCGATAAAAATAGGTTCTCCTACCTTTGTTTACGGTCGCCAGCTTGTTTAACCCATCCACAAGCAAGATCCTACGCCGCTGGATGGCCGTTATACCCCCTCCACGCAGCCTCCTTTGTCCCGAGTCACGCCACCAAGATGGCCGCCCGACACGTTCGGACTTGTCGGGATGACGCAATCTATTGCGTCGTTGCCTCAACGGAAATTTCCTCTGTCCCCACGTCCTACTAATGTTTTTTCTTCTTATTTTTACAGGTTCCTCGTCGTCAAGGATCACCACCAGGTTGCCGAGACCCTCGTTGAACAGACCGGAACACCAAAAATCAGCTTCCCGAATAACTTCCGCGTAAGTCACGACACTACGTCGCAGGTACGACTTTCGCGTTTAATTATTAACCACGTGAATATGTTTCAGGTCCAGAATTCCCAGGATCGCCAGGATTCGAAGGAATAAACCAGGTAAAATAAAGTTCACTTTGTTCAATTTAATATATAAAATATAATTATATATTTTGTAAAAAATATATTCAATTAAAACCAAAAAACAGAACACTTAAGTTACCAAGTCGCGCAATTACGCCCGCGCCGCGGAATTCTTTCGTTATTTCACTACGCTCGCACAATGACTTAATCATACGCACGCGGAATAACTTTATCTCTAAAACTCGCGATAATAACTCTACTTTCTCAGAGCCAAAGAAGGAACTCTTACTTCCTCAGTCGCCAGCGAAAGAACTCTAGTCAGGCTAGAGTTACCGAAAGAACTGTCGTCCAACCACTCGCACCGCCTCTTATAGCTGTCCCCACTCCTGGGCTTCCCCCACTCTCTCGCCCACCATCGGCGCTTGACGCCTGCGCATCGCGCCGCCGCACGGACTTAAGCTTAACTATGATACGGCTATATACAGTAACCTTAATACCTAATGGCTGGATGAAAACTACCCATTTTTCGGGTTTACAGACTAGATAAATCTTATTAAACCAAAAATAAACGGTCTGACTCGCAAAGTGCAAGTGTCTTGGCAAAAAGTGTAGATCGGTACCTATGAGCATCTGCACTTTTCTACACTTACGCGTTATATCAACATAAAATAGATCGTAATGATCCGCCGACAATATTCTTAGGCGCAAAATAAGAAAATGAAACAAAGATACTTGAACTAAAAATCGCTCGTTATCTACCCTTAATTTTACCGGGTATTTAAGAAAAGAACTAAACTTATTATACCATATCAAATGGTCTGTCAATGGAAACCATGTAAAACTAAAGCAAAAGTGTAACAAAATATAACAAAATGTAGCTATCTTACTACTGGTCGGTTGTGCATTTTCTGCACTTTCTGCTCTCCCGCGTACTACACGGGTCCCCGTGGCGTCTGGGTCGCTTGGACAGCCTCCTCCGTGTCCACCGGGCAGTCTAGGGGTACCAAGATCCTCTTGGTCATCCTCTTTCCCTCCGGGCCGCACTCCACAACTCTGGTGACCGACTTGTATCTTACCGGCTCTCCGGTGCTGCTGCCGTCGTCGAGTCCCTCCCTGGATGTACCCGGCGCAAGACTGAGCGGTGCAGCCTCCGGCTGCATACCCCCCCTCAAGGGGCTTTGCCGAGACCGTAGGGATCGGCTGAGCTCCTTACTCGACAAGCCGCTGTCGCTGTCGTCGGAGTCGTCGATAGGTCTTTTCCTTTTCTCTAACCTCTGTTTCAGTGGCATCTCTTCATTGTCTCGCTCTACCACTGATTCGCACTTTTTGTCCGCTTCGACTTGTTGTTCACTGTTGTTATCGCTTATTATCTCCTTAACATTCGTCACCGGAGATTTCACTCTAATGTTCGATATTATTCGCGGCTTTTGTTTGTCACATGACACTTTTATCTCTTGACTTTTATCCGGTCCTTGAATAATATCTTCTTCGTTGATTGATTTCACCTCAGTCCACGATTCGTGTCCCATGCATGTCATATTCACATTGATCGGTTTTTTGTTTCTCTTTGATCGCTTTTAGGTTACGTATGGACACTATAGTTGTCACCTCGTGCATGGGTTGACCTTCTTCATCCAGTATCGTTGATATGTTGTGAAAGGTCCTTTGCATGTTCTCCGTCTGCATTGTTAATAATAAAGCGTCGAATATCTCTTTCGCTCTATTATTCTCGTCTTCGATGTATTTTTCAACCTCTTCGAGCGTTGGTTCTTTTCCGCCTTTTTCCTCGCTTGCCAGACTCTCCAGCATCGCTTTTCTCTCTTCTCTTCTGATCTTGTAACCTCTCAGTTTGATTTTCGCCAATACTCTCTTCAATAGTTCCTCTTCGATTTTATTTGCCTCTTCAATCTCTTCCGGAGACATCATCTTTATTTCTTTCGATGTAACTGTTTCACTACTTGATATGTATACCGGACTCACGTCGCTCGCGTTATGACGTGCTTTTGGTTGTTGTTCGGTATTTATTACTTGTTGCGTTTCGCGCATGCGCAGTTCGTCCGCTTTGTCTTCGCAACAGACTGAGTCCTCGCACTCGATCCACTCGCTTAGTTTAGTGAGCTCATCAAAAATTTCATTAAATGAATTATCGAAATTTAATAGTAAACTAGTATTAGTACTCTTAATACCGGTTGTACATGTATCCTTGAACATGTGTAACTTCACTCTTTCGATTCTTTCGCCCGACGTAGTATTCGGTCGAAGTTCTTCGATACTATTATCCAATCTTAATATCGAATCTCTGCTATTATTTAATTTTAAAGTGTCCATCGACGAATCGATCTCTATTCCACTCTCGCTATGTCTCTCTAATTCTAATTCATTTAGAAAATTATCTTTCTTATTACTATTACGCGTAAAACTATCTTCTATATTATTCGTTAGTTTTTCCGCTAATTTTCTACCTAAAGCTTCTATGTTGCACTTTTTAAAGTGTTTTAACTTTTCTTTTATCTGAATGTTTTTACGATTCACTTCTGTCTCACCCGCGTTAAAACGCAGTTTTGTCACGCTACTTTGTTTGTCGCGCACCTTATCTTTTATTTCGTCTTTCGTTTTGTGACTTGTTTCCGTCACGTTTAATTTATCGTTTGGTTTGTTCGCGTTCACTTTTGTATTTCGCGGCACCTTTTCAGTTTCTTTAATTTTTTTATCATTAATTTTAGTTAAAATTACTGCACTTTCGTACATTTTAACGTCTTTTAACGTTATATTGTCTTTTGCACTTTCGCGCACCTTTTTGTCGTTATAACTCTTCGCGACTTCTGCACTTTTGTGCACCTTCGTACTCTTGTCCATCACTACTTCTTCTACACTTTTATGCACTTTTGCATTCTTGTTGTCCGTTAAAATCTCTGCACTTTTCGATTTAATTATCGAATTATTTTCCGACAATGTTTCCATCACTTTTCGTGCACTTTTATTTTCTTCGTTTCTTCGTTTGTACGTTTCCAGATCAATGTGATTGGTTGGCCTGTTTAGCTGGAATTTTTCCTCCTTCCACTTTCTTAGTCTTCTTCCCAGTTTTTTCCGGGATTTTCTCCCTAATATTAGACATTGTTTATCACTGTCCAATATCATTGCTTCCGCCTTAATTTTCTCTCGGAATAGTTCCGTTTCCACTATTACCGTTTTGAATTTCACATATTTCTCCCTTTTCAGATACGCTGGAATGTTTTCAGAGTTTTTCGCGCGCACTAGTTTCTGCACTTTCTCCTCGATCTTCTCGACCGCTGCACTCGTAATGACGTTAAACTCGCCTCGAGTGTCCATTAACACTTTCATTTGGGTTTGTTCCACTGTACCCCAGAGAAACGGTATTCCTTTTCTCCCAGAGATTAGATCGATCAGTCTCGTTATATGTCGCATTCCCTTTTCACTGATTCTAGCTCTCTTTTTTGATAGGATTTTTCCATTTTCTTCCTCACTCTCGTTTCCCTCTGGATCCAATGGTGTCGAACATCTTATTGGATTGTCCCAATGAAGTAGTTCTAAATCAATCTCTTTGTTGTTAATTTTTTCTTTTCTTTTCAGGTACTCTTTCTTGGCTGGATTTTCCCGTCTCCTTTTGGATTCTTCGCGTGAAGTTTTCTCCGCTGTGGATTTTCTCTTTTTTACTTCTTTGGATTCTTCGCGTGAAGATTTCTCCGCTGTGGATTCTCTTTTTTTCACTTCTTTAGATTCTTCGCGTGAAGATTTCTCTCTCTTCTCACCATTCTCTTTGGTAAGTATTTCTTTTTCTCGGTAAACCTTTTGTTTTTCTTTCAGGTCTTCTTCGTCCTCGGTAGCACGTGACATTTGACTATCCTCGGTAAGTTTTTTATCTCTGATTTTCTTCAACCATTCGATTGACGAATTCCTTTATTCGCTGGCTGCTTATCTTCGTATAGTTTTCTTCAATCTCCAATATGTTTATCTCCACTCTGGGTTCTAGCTTTGATTCCCGATGTGGTCTAATCTGTCTGGAGTTATATGTCCCCAGAACATTTCCTTGTTCGTCTCGGATTACGTATGCGTTTTTCCTGACCTCTTGTTGAACAACGTATGGTCCATCGTACATCAGATGAATCTTCCGTGTGAGTCTTCGGTTGGCGTCACTGCGTCGATGAAGTTTGACCCACACCTTGTCTCCCGGCCGGTACTCCTTCGCCTCTTCGTGTTTATCCGCTTGTACTTTTCGCTGCTGCGCTCTTTTACTCAGGTTTTCCTTCGCCGTTTGAATTTTTTCTTCCGTGGTTTGTGCGTTTGTCGTACTTTCCTCGCACTCTTCCGCTGGTTTGAGACGTGGATCTATCGTCAATGTCTCCTCCATACTCTCGTGAACGTCGATCGGTCGATATCCCGTGCTTCTGTGGGTTGTAGCATTAATGGTATTTTCCGCTCTTGATATTACCTTATCCCACCTCGTTTGATTTTCATGGGCGTATGTTTTAATGATTCGGCCCAATTCCCGCATTACTCTCTCAACCGGGTTAGATTGAGGGTTATACGGCGACGTTTCTCTCACGGAGAAACCAATATCTGATGCGAACTCTTGCCATCGATTGGTAATAAATTGTCCCCCGTTATCTGTTAGAATTTCTAGCGGTATTCCTATTTCCGAGAAATATCCTAATTGTAAACAGTCCATAATGGAATCTAATTTTTGGTTTTTTATCGGATACAGTTTCGTCAGTTTGGAGAACTGATCCATTGCGACTAACACGTACTTGTTTCCGCGCGGCGTTTGCGGCAATGGCCCGAAAAGATCAACCGATACCGTCTGACCCGGTTCATCCGGCAGGTCGTAGTACTCGACCCCCCGAGTCGGTCGGGTATAATACTTTGTCGACTGACATACCTCACAGGACGCTACCACATCGCGCACCACACGTTCCGCGTTCTTAATCATAAAATATCGCTTAACGAAATCGAGCACCTTGTCGGTTCCGAAGTGTAGCAAATATTCGTTCACCCGTTTTACGACGTGCCATTTTACGGCTTCCGGTACGACTACCCTTTCACCGCTATCCATCAATATTCTTATCAATCCATTTCTTTCGATCAGATCGTCTATAGATTGATCGTTTACTTCGCGCTTCAGATCCTCATCGACTTCTTGCGCGTTCGCGATAATTTCTACCCATCGCGTAGTTTCGACTTCGTCGTTCGGTTGAGCGACCGCCGCTATATGTTTAATTTTCTCCTCCTTTTTCGCGTAACCGTTTTTTATATTATTGCGCGACAATGTGTCCGCGATCGTGTTTTCTTTACCCGGTATGTGACATATCTCAAGGTCGAACTCGCCAAGGAACGCCATCCACCTCGCTATCCTAGCACTATCGTCTGCACACGCGGTGAGAAACTTTAAGGCCTTATGGTCGCTGTGGATTTTCACGTGACGCCTTAACAAAGTTGTATGCCATTTCCGAAGCGCCCACACCAAAGCTAAGCATTCTATTTCGGTTACCGTGTAATTTAATTCGGCGCCTTTCAAGCTCCTGCTCGCGTAAGCTACCGTAAATTTTTCTTCTTCGTTACTATCATCGTACTGATAGAGTTGCGCACCTAACCCGAATTTAGACGCGTCTACGAAAATTCCGAATTTCATTCCCGGTCTAATAATAAAGAAACTCGGCGCTTCTTCGAATTCTCGTTTAATTTGTTCGAACGCGTTTCGCGCTTCCTCGTTCCATTCGAATTTGACATTTTTACGTAACAAATTCTCTAATGGTTTTGTTAATCTCGAAAGATTTTTAATGAACCTGCGGTCCCAATTTATTAAACCTAAGAACGCCTGAATAACTTTTTTATTCTTCGGTTTTTCAAAATTTTTTATAGCCGATTTTGTGTCATCGTTCATTTCGGCTTTTATGCTATCGAAAGTATGGCCGAGGAATTTAATCTCGGTTCTTAAGAATTCGCATTTTTCTTTGTTCAAACGATATCCTACTCGATTAAGTTTTTCAAGCACGTAGTTAACGTGATACAAGTGTTCCTCAAGCGTATTAGACGCTATCAGAATATCGTCGAGATAGACGATCGTAAACGAGTTGCACTCGTTTCCCAATGCTTTATGCATCGCCCGAGTGAATGACGCGCCTGCCGTTTTAAGCCCGAACGGTAGTCTACGGAAAACGTACGACTGATTGTCGAATTTGAATCCCGTGTATTTTTTACTATCCTCGGTCAACGGAATATGCCAAAAAGCTTTAGCTATATCGAGAGATGAATAATATCGTTTGTTGCCTATCCTACGAAATACCTCGTCTATAGTCGGAGGCTGATCATGATCATTACTCATTCTCTTATTGATTTCGCGCGCATCCAAACACAATCTTATTTCGCCCGTTTTTTTAACAACCACTACGAGTGGGTTGATATACTGGGTTACGGCCCTCTCGATTATATCTACGTCCTCGAGTTCGACCAAGTGCTCCTTGACTCTAACCCTATGTATCTCCGGTACCGGATAAACCTTACCCTTGTACGGCTTTTCGTTTATAACCTCGATCGTATGCCGGTAATGCGATACGCACCCGATCTCGTCACTGAATAGGTCAGCGTTGTTCTCTAATATCGTTCGGATTTGTCCTTTTGCATCCCGCATCTCGATCGCATTTACTTCGATTTTACTCGAATCTATTTCCGGAAAATCCAGACTAAATCTACTTAACCCGCACTTTAGAGTCGCGGTTTGTTAGGACAGAAAATCGTGTCCCAAAATCATCTCGTACGCCAAGTTTTTCACGACGTATAGCTCGTGAGTGAATTCCCGTTCGTTCAGTAGGAAACTTATCTGTACTCTATACGCGATCGGCTGACCACGATCCGAGAAAGCTCCTATGAGGGTGAATTTTTTAATAGGAATAATTCTCGCTATTACACCTTTACTCGCGATTTTATCGTATAAATTTTTCGTCATCGCGGAAATCTGTGCCCCCGTATCGATGAGCGTATTTACCGATATTCCCCCTATCTTTACCGTAATGTACGGTCTCGCTAAACGTATCGACTTATTTTGGTCCTCTTCCGTGACCTCGTCTACGTCTCTCAATATTTCATTCGTTCGCATTATCGCGATTTTTAATTCCGACTCCTCCTCGTCGGCTTCTCTCTCCTCCTCGATCGTTTCTAACGCTGCGACCTTTCGCAGATTAGACGAATCTCGTTTGCCGCTAGTGCTATACGCGTTTTTATCGACCTTTTTATTTGTATCTTTATTATACGATCCCGTCTGATTATTTTTCTCGTCACTCTTGTATTTCGATATATTCTCTACCGTTCTATTGTTCGGTATATTTTCCGTTTTTTCACGCGTCGCGTTATCTTGTACCTCTTTGTTATACGACGTCGCAAATTTATTCGCACCGGATTCCCCTTTAGCGCGCGTATTCGTCTCTTTGTTCGGATATCTACTACCCGTCGCGTAATTTTTCTTCGCGTAATCGCTCTTACTCGCCGACTCGTTGTTACCACGATATCTAGCCTTTCTTTCTCTCTTTTGTTCATAGTCAATCTCGTTCAAGAGCGTTATAAAACTCTCGATTGACTTAACCGTCGACGGACGGATCTCTCTTGCTACACCTGCACCGAAGTGTCGCTTGATACACCTTATCGTTTCGCTATCCGACATCGGTGGAACTAAAAATTTCGTTTTTTCGCGAGATTTAACGCGTACTCGGACATCGTTACATTCGCGTCATAACTATATTTACCGTTGTAAATATCTTCGCGGAACCAATTCTGTTGTTCCTCGCCCCAAAAATATTCGGTAAACGCCTCTTTGGCCTCGAAAATATCATCCGGGTCGCGTACGTCGTACCAATTAGATGCCGCCCCCCTTAGACATTTTCCAAAATAATACAGTTGATCTCGCTCACCGATTTCCTCGTATTTCGCGATTTTTTCGAAACGTCGCAAAAATTTTATCGGGTTCTGCGGATTATTTCTTCCCGTAAAATTCAACTCGTCGAACGGGTTTTTCAACCACCCGCCTTTCGGTAATTTCGCATTTGTGATTGCGCCATCGTATAGAGCGATTCTCGGTCGCGCGGTATCCTTGCTGAGATCGGTCGCTTTCCGTCGGGCGTCGGCCCTTTCGTCGCGCACCCCCTCGATACGAATCCCTTTACTACGCGTTTCCATCTCGTCCATACGCTTGCACAATTCACTTAAAACTTTAGTCAACTTGTCATCCTTTCGCGCGTATCTACCGCTATAATCGGGTTTCGTTCTTTCTAATTTTTCTATACGCCTGAGCAATTCAACGTTTTGCTCGCGTAATACGTCATTTTCCGCGGATAGTATTCCACATTCCTCCTCTACGCTCAAATTTCTATTCAAACGCGTCATTTTCCTCATCTCCGTTTTCTCCGGAGATCTAATTAATTTCGGGCGATCTGCGAAACACTCCCCGTTATCGCCACTTTCCTCGTTATCCGACATTCTATCAGACTAACAACCGTGTCTCTTTATAAATTGAATTTCGGCTATCGCACTAACACGCGTCACCCTATCGCTCACGTTCGATTCGGAAACGCTGTTTAACACGCACTCGCAAACGGCACTCGCGTCAGCCCTCCGACGATTCAAACTCGCGATAAATTTTTGTGGTAAACGTCCTGTCACGGTCGCCAATTTTTTAAAAACTGGTAAAAATCTTACCGCGTTACGCCAACGGAAACAAGCTATCGTTCCTCGCTATCTTACTAAACAAGTTCACTGATGTGTGCGACTAATTCCCGAGAACACGTTAATCTACTGTAACCGGACAACCGAGGTCAAGAGTATCACACTTCGATAAAAATAGGTTCTCCTACCTTTGTTTACGGTCGCCAGCTTGTTTAACCCATCCACAAGCAAAGTCCACGCAGCCTCCTTTGTCCCGAGTCACGCCACCAAGATGGCCGCCCGACACGTTCGGACTTGTCGGGATGACGCAATCTATTGCGTCGTTGCCTCAACGGAAATTTCCTCTGTCCCCACGTCCTACTAATGTTTTTTCTTCTTATTTTTACAGGTTCCTCGTCGTCAAGGATCACCACCAGGTTGCCGAGACCCTCGTTGAACAGACCGGAACACCAAAAATCAGCTTCCCGAATAACTTCCGCGTAAGTCACGACACTACGTCGCAGGTACGACTTTCGCGTTTAATTATTAACCACGTGAATATGTTTCAGGTCCAGAATTCCCAGGATCGCCAGGATTCGAAGGAATAAACCAGGTAAAATAAAGTTCACTTTGTTCAATTTAATATATAAAATATAATTATATATTTTGTAAAAAATATATTCAATCAAAACCAAAAAACAGAACACTTAAGTTACCAAGTCGCGCAATTACGCCCGCGCCGCGGAATTCTTTCGTTATTTCACTACGCTCGCACAATGACTTAATCATACGCACGCGGAATAACTTTATCTCTAAAGCTCGCGATAATAACTCTACTTTCTCAGAGCCAAAGAAGGAACTCTTACTTCCTCAGTCGCCAGCGAAAGAACTCTAGTCAGGCTAGAGTTACCGAAAGAACTGTCGTCCAACCACTCGCACCGCCTCTTATAGCTGTCCCCACTCCTGGGCTTCCCCCACTCTCTCGCCCACCATCGGCGCTTGATGCCTGCGCAACGCGCCGCCGCACGGACTTAAGCTTAACTATGATACGACTATATACAGTAACTTTAATACCTAATGGCTGGATGAAAACTACCCATTTTTCGGGTTTACAGACTAAATAAATCTTCTTAAACCAAAAATAAACGGTCTGACTCGCAAAGTGCAAGTGTCTTGGCAAAAAGTGTAGATCGGTACCTATGAGCATCTGCACTTTTTTACACTTACGCGTTATATCAACATAAAATTGATCGTAATGATCCGCCGACAATATTCTTAGGCGCAAAATAAGAAAATGAAACAAAGATACTTGAACTAAAAATCGCTCGTTATCTACCCTTAATTCTACCGGGTATTTAAGAAAAGAACTAAACTTATTATACCATATCAAATGGTCTGTCAATGGAAACCATGTAAAACTGAAGCAAAAGTGTAACAAAATATAACAAAGTGTAGCTACTACTGGTCGGTTGTGTACTTTCTGCACTTTCTGCTCTCCCGCGTACTACACGGGTCCCCGTGGCGTCTGGGTCGCTTGGACAGCCTCCTCCGTGTCCACCGGGCAGTCTAGGGGTACCAAGATCCTCTTGGTCATCTTCTTTCCCTCCGGGCCGCACTCCACAACCCTGGTGACCGACTTGTATCTTACCGGCTCTCCGGTGCTGCTGCCGTCGTCGAGTCCCTCCCTGGATGTACCCGGCGCAGGACTGAGCGGTGCAGCCTCCGGCTGCAACCTCACCTCACCTCACCTCACCTCACCTCACCTCATCTCACCTCACCTCACTTTGCAGCCGGAGGCTGCACCGCTGAGTCCTCGACCCGGAACCTCTGGGGAAGGACGCGACGACGAGAGCAGCACCGGAGAGCCGGTGAGGTATAAGTCGGTGACTAGACTGGTGGAGTGCGGCCCAGAGGGGAAACTGGTAGCGAAGCGGATCCTGGTGCCATTGGACTGCCCGGCCGACCTGGAGGATCAACCCATATAAGTCGCGTAAGACGCGAAAATATAAAGGGCAGAAGGTGCACGTTTGCACAAGTATAATTTAAATGCACTTTCTTTCTTTTCTTTACACTTTTATGTTATTTCATTACCAATTTTGTTTGACAAGCCATGCGATATGGTACGACTTAGTAGCCTTTAGTTTTTCGTTACCCGGTATAGTCAAGGGTAGTTAATGATTAAGTTTTGTTTATGGTTGTTTGGTTAATGTTCGCCTTAAGTAAGGTTAACACCGCTGGCGAGTTATTTTAATCACTTACGCGTTGAGATTCTACAGAAGTGTAGAAAGGTGCAGATAAGTATAGGTATTAAGGTGCACTTTTTGTATAAGAACCTACACTTTGTACCGTGGATAGTTTATTTTGCGAAAAAGAGATTTTATGTTATTTGTAAACCCTTAAAACAGGGTGTTTTTAGTTACTTACCGTACAAGAGAGGTGCAATAGATATATGTACTATGCGTATACACCTAAGTCCGTGCGGCGGCGCAACGCGCATGCGTCAAGCGCCGAAGATGGATGCGAGAGTGGGGGAAAGCCACAGAGTGGGGATATTGGTATAAGAAGCGGTGCGAGCGACTGGACGTGGACTGTGTGCACTTGCTTTTCCTGTGCTCTTGACTTACGCGGAATCGTAGTCGAGCCCGCGCGGATATTAAAACTGCGTAAATAAAGTATTTGTATTATTAGTTCCGTGACGCGAACGTAATCGCGTGTGATGGTGTAACCCTTGTTTAAACTTTGTTATGGTTTTTTATACATATATATATCTAACAAAATATATTTATATATTTTTATATATTTTAAAATCAATCAAAGTGAACTTTAATTTCTTTACCTGGCCAACTTACCTGTGAATCCTGAGTAGTTTGGGAATGGGACAGGCCTGAAAAATAATCATCCGATTAATATCTGTCCGAAAAAGTGGTATTATCGGTACTTACCTTTGCGACGATCTCTGGTCGATTCTTCGGTGTTTCGAACTGTCTGCTGGTGGCATCGGCATCCTGGTGGTGATCGCTGGAGACGGGGAACCTGTAAAAAGAAGAAAGAAAACCGTTAATAAGTCGAAAGAACAAAGGGTCTTTGTGAGGAAGTAACGACGCAATTGATTGCGTCATCCGAACAGGTCTGAGCGTGTCGGCGGCCATCTTGTTGACGCGGCGAACGAGACAAAGGAAGCTGCGTGGAGGGGGCGTAACGGTCATCCCGCGGCGTAGAACCTTGCTTGGGGGTTGGAAAAAAACAAGCTGGCGACCGTATAATAAGGTAGGAGAACCTATAATTAGTATTTTGTAAACTCTTGACCTCGTATGTCCGGTTACAACCTCACCTCTCCTCACCTTGCAACCGAAGGTCTCATCGGCCGAACCACCGGCTCAACCAGGGACGAAGGAACGAGCGGAGCGAGCAATAACACCAAGCAATCCGGTGCCAGGAACATCGGGTCTGATGTCAAGCGGCGGGGCGGGATCATCGACGCAGCCTCGACGATACAGAGCGATGAGCAAGGAGGTGAGCACGGGTCCTGACGGGCAACCTATCTACAGGAGCGTGTTGGAGCTCATGGATGACGACGGCCAGAGGGACTCAGATATGAACCTCGAACCTCAGAGAGAGGTAAACTAGCTTAGTGTAGCAGTAATAAGGCGTAAAGCACTAAAAGTGCAGCAAAGTGTAGGATTCGTAGGGAGAGTTTTCTGCATTTCGGTGCGGTACTAACCGCACTTTCATTATTTTCTTTATTAAACTCACTTAGGCTCACTGTTAACAAAGTCTAACGTAAAGATTTTAGTTACTTTATTTTGTACTCACACGCGAACATGTCCGCGTGATGAGTAAGGCAAATTTTAGTTACCACGACATTCAGGGTAGTGACCGACGGCGTCAATTAGAGTCGTCATATCTTTGTTTTGTTGGTCAGCACCAATTTTAGTTAGTTTCCTGGCAACAGGAATGACCAGGGTGAAAAAGTGTACGAAAGTGCAGCTAAGCATAGGTGGCGATCTGCACTTTTTGGTTCCAGATGTGCACTTCTTATGTAATTATGTTATTTTGGTTATTATTAATTATATTTACTGCCCTAGAATAAGTTTTATTTGTATTTCACACAGGTTGCGTACTTGATGTATGGTATGCGGTGTGTACAGAGTGTGTGCGCGTAGCGAGCAAAGAGATGGCGCGTTGCGCATGCGTTGGGGGCGTGGCTTACGAGAGTGGGGATAGCCCCTATAAGAGGAATGACGCAGAGGCTTCGTGAGCTTTTTCGCGTGCGGCTCTTGCAGTGTAATTATCAAACTAAGAGTAAAAATTGTCGGGAACTTTTTCTCGTGCGGCTCTTGCGGTGTGCGCCTCAAACAAAGAGTATTAATCGTCGGAACGCGATATAATTATTCGATCACGCGAATTAATTTGTCCGTCAGTAAATCGGCGATACGTTACGGAAAGTTCCGCGTGACGCAAGCGATACAGCGTATGTGTGTGTTGTGTGAGTGGCTAAGGGAGGATTGTAAAAAATATTACGAACAAATATATATAAAATATATTTATATTTTTTAATAACTCTAAACGAACAGTCGTTATCGATTGAACTTACCCTCCACGACCGACTCCTGGTGCGAATCAGTTCCGGGTATTTTGTAGAGTCCAGCGGTGACCTGCAAATCATAAAATTCGTTAAGCGGTGTCGGCGAATCTGCGCAGCGGGTTTAATTACTCGCCTGTGAGATCACGCTGTCGTTGGCGAGGAAATCCTGTGGATCCAGCGGCGACATCCAGCATCCGGGCGTTGTCCTTAATTGGCGGCGACCTAAAACATAAAGAAAAAGTGATTAGTAAGGAGGAAAAGGTGACGTACTACGCAGTAGATTATTGCGTCAGCCGACAAGTCCGTGCGTGTTCGGCGGCCATCATGCTGACGCGTCGATCCAGACAAAGGAGGCAGCGTGGTGGGGATAACGGCCGTCTACGCGGACAAAGAAGGAAGCGCGGTGGGGATACCAGCCATCTGCGCAAACCTTGACCTTGCTTGCTGTAACAGTGAAACAAGCTGGCGACCGATAATAATTAAGGTAAGAGAACCCAAGAATATAGATTCGCGGTGCTCTTGTCATCGACCGTCCGGTCACAACCTCACCTTGCGACCGACAGGCGGTTGCAGCCCGAATACTTCGCCCGCCGATGCGGAACCCGGACCGGAGGGAACATCGAGGCCGACCGAACGCGAGGACGACGCGACGACCGGAGGACGCCCAGCGACCCAGGAAGCGGCGGCGTGAGACGGAAACCGGGTGGAGCCCGGCAGACATCCACGCGACAAAGGTACGACGCGGGGCAGACGGGGTGATTGGACGCGGACGTCCGAGTGTGCGAAAGAGTGGCGCGGGGAACGCGGGGAGACCGCGATAGAAGCGCGAAACGAATCGACGATGGGGGCGAAACGACTAGCCGGAAAGATAAGGCGGGCCCCGAGAATAGAAGAGGGTGAGAGAGAAACCGCGAAGCGCGAGCATGAGCGGATGAAGGAAACGCGGCGCGACTCGCGAACCGCGGGATGGCCGCAACGAGGAAAGATCGCGATGGGGCGAAACGAATACGTGCGGAAAAGAGAAGACGCGCGAGCGAAGCTCAGCGAAGAATCGATAGCGATCTATCGATATCGCGACGAAAACGTGATACGGCGCGAAGCGGGAAAGATAGCGAGCGCGAATTGCGCGACGCGCGAGAACCGCGGGAGCCCGATCGACATGGATCGATGTAATGTATATATTCTATTATCTTATAACTATATTTGTATTTGTTTGTTAGCGTTGGATGTTTATAAGTTAACCGAGAAAAGACCAACGAGCGATTGTATCAACCTTATTGATAATTATAGTTTCAGTTACATAGACAAACCGGAAAAAGCGGTGAATATGTTGTAACGCCGATAGCGGCGGTTTTAATTACTTTACTTTTATTTTATCGTACGATCTCGAGAGACAGCGATACCGGCGACACTCGCAAAACCGAGCGACGGGGAAGCGAGATAGAGACGCGCGGAGAAGCAAGGAGCGAGATCGAGAGAGGAGAGGACGCTTCCGAGCACGCGGCGACGAATGAGTCGATATCGCGAGGATGGCGCGATAGCGAGATCGCGAACGGCGAAACGTCGGCGAAAGACGAACGGAAGACGATAGGTAGAGAGAAACGCGACGTGGCGCGCGGAGATCGCGAAGACACGCGAAAGGGCGCGATAGACGCGATACAATGTATTGACTATAATCAAATATACTCAACCAATAGACTCATAAGGTTTATTTATATGTATAGCTATTTAGAATTAAGATTAGATATAAGTAAAAGGTCTAATGAGAGGAGCCTTGGTTTGAGAGACGCTGCTGCTACTTGCGGGGCGACACGTGCGAGGCGCACGTGCGCAGACGGCGGCGACACGGGATTGGCCAACGGTCGAGTGGAGGGGATACTCGACGCACCGACTATAAAAAGGCCGACCAGAGAGGAAGCGAGGTCTTTCTCGACAAGTTGCTTGATGGGAAGGATCCCGTATCGCGAGCGAAGTCGAATACCCGTTATGCGATTAACGCGAAAACGAAACGTAGCGTGGCTGGCGTGAACGATTGCGCGACGAGTAGATACGATACGGACAACGGTAAAGATCGCGAGCCGATCTAACCGCGGGCACCATAAGAACGTGCTAAAAAATAAATACGACGCGCGAGCTGGTCGCGCGTACGAGCGGAGTGAGAGCGTGTCCGACGCGACGCGAGACACGACGCGAGCGTAGATAAACCAGCGTAATTAAAATTGTATAAGTGTGAGATAGGCGAAGAGTGTGGGAGAAGTGACCTATGTACAAAGTTTATAATAAACAAGTGTATATATATATATTTTATATATATATATTTATATTAAAACTAAAAGAATTGTGAGTGGACTCAATTATTCCCTGACCTTTGACACGCCGACGTACGGCGAGAAAGCGGGACGCCAAGCGGTGGAACGGCAACGAGGTCGTTGCGAGGACGAGCTGCGGGTGAACGCGAAGGAGGACTCGAGGGAAGGCGGCTACCACATTCTTTCAGCACCTTGGTATTTATTAGGTGAAAATTCCTGGCGACCGAGAACGAAGGGATACGCGGGGAGTGATCAGCAAAGGTAGGTGGATTCGATTAACGGTCCATAAAGCCGGTTCGGTCACAGTGTTAACCCGACGTGCCCGAAGTGTTACGACGTCGACGCATATTGAAAATTGTGGCAACCGTGACAGGACGTCCCGTCGCAATAAAGAAAATAAAATTAGCAACGCGGCGCGGATTAAAGTACTCTGCGAGATTCGGACGAACCCGGAAATTCGTCGCTTAATAAAACAAAAATTAAAAGCGGCGCGTTTGAAAAACCGGTAGTGAACGAGACCGAATAGCGAAAGCGAAAAATTAAATAGGAATAACACGTAGCTCGACGAATCGATCAAATCGAATTAGAGTAATAAATCGTAGAATTGAGTCAAAGTGTCGGGAAAAAAGTGAAATTTTTTCTTTCCTTGAAAAAAGAAAGCGAAAGCGAGTCGCGATACAGCGGCGAGAGACACCGAGACAATAGACGATACGCACAATAGATCGTGACGGCAGCGCGACAGACGTATCGTATTACACACCCGAGAACCGCGAGCGGCATCGCGTGATAAAGGGACAACGGTAAACGGTAAAAATCATTAAAAATGACGAAATAAAACCGGAAAATAACGAAAATTTTTGTTTTATACGAAATTTCGAGAAATACCGCAATTACGCGAAAGGTCATAGAATCGCGACGCGTGAAAGTCGAAAAAGATTAGTAACGACAAAGATAAAACGCGAGACCGAATAGCGAAAACAAGAAATTAAATAATAACGCGAAATTAAAATCGCGAGATAAAATCCGAATAGGATTAATACGTAGCCCGAAGAAACGAACGAGCGGATAGTAACGCCGATCGAAATAGGGTAATAAATCGTAACGGAAAATCGAGTAGCGAGAAAAAACGAGTAACGTTAAATCGCGAAAGTACGTAGCCCGAAGAAACGAACGAGCGAACAATAACGCAATCGAAATAGGGTAATAAATCGTAACGGAAAAATAATCCGAATTAAATATAAGCGAGGAAAATAATCGCGATAAAGGCGGAAGTAGCAAAAGACGCGTAGCTCGAAGAGTCGATTGCGTAAATTAAACGCAGTCGAGATAGAGTATTAAATCGCGAAACGATATACTACGATTAGCCGACCGAAAATAGAACACGCGTAGCTCAACGACTTGACCGATAAAAACAAGATAAAATCGTGTCGAAACAGAGTAATAAATCGCGAATAAACTAAAAACGCAATAAAGTGTATAAAACGCGCGTAGCTCGACGACTTGACCGATAGAAATAATTTAAAATCGTGTCGAAACAGAGTAATAAATCGCGAATAAAATAAAACACGCGTAGCTCGACGACTTGACCGATAAGAATAAATTAAAATCAAAATCGTGTCGAAACAGAGTGATAAATCGCGGATAAATTAAAAACGCAACAAAGCGTATAGTTCGAAGACGCGACTACGCGATAAAGGGGGGGCCGAGATAAATCGAGCAACCAGCGGGCGTAACAGAACAAAAATATCGACGACGAAAACGCGAAAAGCGAAAAATGTCGCGAGAAGATATAACGAAAACGTTCGAAACGAGGGACGAGACAGAAGCTTTTAAGAAATCCGACAGGATCAGACAGTCTCCGATGAAAAAATCGTGGAACGAAAAATTAAATAAAAATACCGACGCGGGAATAAATTCCGACGCGGAAACCTACAGATCTAATAGATCGCGAACAATGTCCGTAACGAGCGAGGAAATGCGAAACGCGGACGAAATAAGAAAAAATAAACAAATCCCGGGAATGCGATTGCAAAGTAACAAAGTGATTCGCGACGCGACCGCGGAAACGACCTCCGACGACAGCGAAACCGAAACAAACGAAAGCCGCGGAAGAACGCGCGAGGGATCGATATTCGGCGACTATTCGCTAACGAGGCCGATAATGGAAACCGTGCGAAGAAACGATTCGAAGAATAGAAAACGAACCGATGAAATAAGACGCGGAAAGTTAGATTTTGAAACCGACGCGGAAGAGAATTCCGACGAAGGAAGCGCGAGCGACAATGACGAAAGTCAAAAACGAAAGAATACCGGGGAAACGAAAATGCGTAAACTCGAGAAATCGGTGAATAAGATCCTCGGAACGTTGAAGGATTTGACAATTATAAATCCGAATGAGGGAAAAACGCGAGGAGATGAAGTATCCGAACCGAAGTTAAACGCGACGCGCATAACAAACGAAATTAGGCTACCCCGGGGCGGATGGATAGTGCGCCCGTTTGACGAGATAAAGTTTACGGGAAAACAAGATCCGATGAATCCAATGCGATTCATAAAGAGATTCGAAAGAATAGCTCAGTACGAGATAATAAATAATACGGAACAATTATACTTCTTCGGAAGATGCCTCAAAGATCAAGCGTCGATATGGTTCGAACTACATGATTTTACACATATCGAGGACGCAAAAGAGGAATTTATCAAATATTATTGGGGCGAGGAACAACAAGCCAAATTCCGCAAAAAAATTTATTCCGGAAAATTTAAACAGACGAAAAACGCGAGAATGTCCGATTACGCGTTAAATCTAGCCAGACAGGCAAAAATGTTAAGCCCACCGATGGGCGATAAAGAATTCATTCGCGCGATTAAAAGACATTTTGAAAAGGAAACGACTCGGGAAATACGCGTGACAACCGCGACGAACGTGGCGGAATTAATAACCTTATTGGAAGAAATCCAAGAGGAAAAGGAAAACGTCGCGAAAACGCGCGCGGAGAAAAAACCAAACGCGAAACCGAATTATTATGGAAAAAGATCGGAACAACCGAGATTCCAAACGCGTAACGCGAAATACAACGCGAATAGATACGCGAAAAATTTTAACGACGGCGCGAGAAATAATAAAGTAAAACCGTGGTATAATAATAATAACAACGGAAAGTACAACGGGAATAAAAACCCGCAAACGAAACGCGATCCGGACAAGGATAATAAAAACGCGAAGAAGTTTAAAAACGACAAAGAAAACAAATATAAAGAAAACGCAAATAAGCCGAAAAATAAAAAAGAAAAAGCAGTAGGAGCACTGCGAAAGCAAAGAAGAGGGGCGCAATCCGAGGAATCATCGCGAAGCGAAAGTCCATCGAGTCACGCGTCCAGCGCACCGAGCAAACGGAGAAGAAACAACTACAATAGATTCGAAAGCGAAGAGGACAACACTAAACAATTAGCGATAGTAAGAACGCGGAAAATAATAAAAGACCACGAAGAAATCGAATCGAAGAAAGAAATTCAAACGAAAGGACGCCCGTTAGTAATCGCGACGATCGGAGAAGCGGACGTAATAATACTAATTGACTCGGGCGCAGATTTTTCAGTAATGTCAAAAGAAACGTTGGAAAAAATTAAGAAGAGCAACGGCAACGTTAGGAAAATTCCGATAAAAAAATGCGTGATGAGAGGCGCGTTTAAGGAAAAGGGACAAGCGATACTCTGTAAAGTGCAATTAGACGTAAGAATAGGAAACAAAACGTTAACGCAAGAATTTTACGTCGCGGATAAACTAATATACCCCATGATATTAGGGTGCAATGCATTGGAAAAATTTAGAGCAATCATGACATGGACGAACGGAAAGTTCGCAGTCGGATTCGAAGAAGCGAACAAAACCGGAGAAACCGAGCGGAAAAATACAAAGCGCAACGGAACCGGAAGAGCAAAAATAAACGAAATAAAACGCGATAATGAGAGCGACGAAACGTCGAATTCCGATGCAAGTGGAAAATCAAAAGGAATTAAGATGAACGCGGGAAAGAGATCGAGAAGACTGAAGAAAAATAAAAATAGAAACAAAGGCAAATTCAAGACGATCGAAGATTGGAAACGCGATATCGAAGCATTGAATAAAACAAAGCAATTATCCGTGACAGCAACGAAAAATGAAAGAGCGAGAAAGAAAAAACGCCAAACGAAACCGAAAGCGCGATCGGTGACCGATGAAACGGAAACCGAGGAAATAACCGAAATAGGAAAGCGCGAAAAAGATATACGATGCGTACAAAGGAAAAGAACAGGAAAAAATAAAAGATACGCCAAGAAATTATCGAGAAACGAAACGAGATCCGAACAAGAAGAAGACGAAGAAGGAACGTCGATAAATACGAGCGAAACGGAAGAAGAATCGGAAAAATCGGAAGAAACAAGTGATTCGGAAACCGAAAGAAACGATACGGATACGTGCGACGAGGAAGAGTCGACATATAATTCGGTAACAAACACGCAAGAAGAAGACGTGACGTCGGAACCGACAGATTCTGAAGGAGAAAACGAAAGCGGAATCGAGACTAACGACGAAGCGGAATACGAAACCGATAGCGGAGACGAAACGGGCAAGGAAATATCAGAAATCCCGTGGGATCCCGAGCGAAATCGAAGAAAGTTATAAAAACGAAACCGAAACCGAAAATGGAACAACGGAAGAGATTTCGACGGATCGGGAACAGAACGAAAGCGAAACCGAAACGTACGAGACAGATTCAGCGATCGAGTCGAGTGAAATCGACAGTCGAGAAGAATCCGACGAGAGATCGAGATCCGACGAAGAAACCGAAAATAACTCGACAGAAACGGAAACGTTAATCGAATCGACTGTAGCGACGACGCGCATAAGCGTAACTACAATGGACGAAACAAGTTCGAGCAACGAAGATACGAGTGACGAAACGAATCGCACGGAAACTGAAATAACCGAAACAACGGTAAATTCAAACGACACGACGACCGACGAATCGGAATCGAGCGAGGAAGAGACAACGAACGAGTCGAGTGAGACATCGTCGTATACGAACGGGACACCAGATTCGGACGAAGAAGAATCAAGCACAGGCGAAATAAATGTAATCAACGCCAAGGAATACGGTAGAATAGGACGCGATAAGAAGAACGAGATAAAAGCGCGAGAAAGAAGAAAGAAAAAACAACCGAACGATAGATGCGGAAAGGAAACGATAAACGCAATCGTACCGAGAAAAGAAATAAGAAAAGACAAGATCGAAGAAATCCTCGACAAATACAAAGAAATATTCAAAGAAGGAATCGGACGAGTTAATAATTACGAGCATAAGATCGAAATGACGGATGACAAGGGTTTCAAGAAGAAAACATACCCGGTACCGGAAATATACAAAGAGCGGGTCAAGAAACATATAGCCAAATGGGAACAACAAGGTATAGAGGAGAAAGCTCCGACGCAATATATAAGTCCGTTAGTAACAGTGGTGAAAAAATCCGGAGATTTGCGCGTATGTTTGGACGCGCGGGAATTGAACAAGAAGATGCGCAACGATCATGCGCAACCACCAACGATCGAAGAGATATTCAATAAGATCGGTAACAGAAAACTATTCACTACGTTGGACGTGACACAAGCCTTTTGGCAGATTCCCATGGCAAGAAAAAGTCGAAAATACACAGGCTTTATGTTTAATAACCAGTCGTATGTATTTAAAAGGATGCCATTCGGATTAAAAACGGCCGGAGCGTCGTTTACAAGAGCGATGAATAAGGCATTGAACGACGAAACCATGAATTACGTCATAGTATATCTAGACGACATCCTGATAGCATCGAATTCGATGAAAGAGCATTTAAAACATATCGATAACGTCCTAAAGAAATTACAATACGCGGGTTTTAGATTGAATCGTGACAAATGCGAATTCGCGAAACCGGAAATCAAATTCCTCGGACACACGTTCAGCGAAATCACGGCGGATATAAATACGGAGACGCGAAACGCGATAATGAATTTTTCCAAACCGACAAATAAAAAAGGTATACAGGCATTTTTGGGCCTCGTAAACTGGGATAGAAGATTCATTGATAATCTAGCGCGAAAAACGAGACCGATGGAAAAATTACTCAAAAAAGACGCGAAGTTCAACTGGACCGACGAACAACAAAACGCGTTCGACGAGATTAAAAAAGCATTCGAAAAAGCTAAAGTATTATATTTAGCGAAACCGGAAAGAAAATTCGGAATAGAAATAGACGCGTCGAAGACAGGCCTAGGGGCGCGATTGTACCAATACGAGGATAAAAACGAGAAAAAGTATACAATAACATATGCGAGTAGAAGCTTAAAAAAGGCCGAAATAAATTATACGATAACCGAACTGGAGTGCCTGGCTTTGGTGTTTGCCCTTAAAAAATGGCACGTACTGCTGATGGGTAGAAAAGTCAGAGTCAACACGGATCATAAAGCGATCGAATTTGTCAATTCATGCGCAAAATCAAGCGAAAGAATAGCGAGATGGATCGCGTTCATGCAGGAGTTCGACCTCGAAATAAAACATATCCCGGGTAGGGAGAATAAGATCGCGGATACATTATCTAGACAATACGAAGCGGAAGCCGGAAACGGCAGATATAACGAAGAAATAAAGATTTGCGCGGTATTGAATCACGATCACGCGATAGACACGAGTAAATGGATCGAACTAATAACCGAGGCGCAGATGCGAGACGACGAATTCATCGAAGCGGTCGATAACGAACCGGAGAAATATAAAGTCAGAGACGACGTGGTAAGAATCGGGGATGGAGTCGACGAAAGAATACCGGTGCCGAAAAACGCGGCGTGGGAACTTGTAAATCTAGTCCACCGGTTTTTAGTGCATTTCGGAACTGACAAAACGAAAGAGTTCGTAGGACGATATTTTAAAATGAAAAATCTAGACAGAATAGTGAAAGACGTCGTAGCATCATGCGAGACGTGCATAGCATCCAAGTACTATACACGCCCTACGAGGGGCGAGGAATATTACGAACTTCCGAACGACAAAGGTAAGGTGGTATCGCTGGATATTTTCGGACCCCTGCCGGCAACGTCGAGAGGAAATAAATACGTAACCGTGCTGATGGACCAATTTACGAAATTGATAAAGTGTTATCCGATGAACAATCAGAAATTGGAAACAATAACGGAAATATTAGACGACAAATATTTCACGGAGATAGGAATACCCGAGACGATACTGACCGACAACGGGGGACAATTTGTTACAGACCGATGGAAAGAATACGCGGAACGAACCGGATTCGCGGTAAGACGTACGTCGCCGTATAATCCACAGTCTAACCCGGTAGAAAGAGTCATGAGAGAATTAGGAAGGGTGATACGAGCGTATTTCCATGACCGACAAACTCAATGGAACAAAATTATTCCCAGATTCGAGAGAACGGTAAATAATACAGAACACTTCAGTATCGGAAGCACACCGATCGAAATGTATCCAGAAATAGATGAGAAGTTGGAAATCGACCCGAGAATACTCCCAGAGGAGGAAGAAGAAATCGATATGGAAGAAAAAAGGAACAAATCGCGGAATACCTGAGGGAAAAAGCGAGAATCAGAAAGAAATAAACGGACAAGCATGGAGCGGCGAAAGATTTTCAACCGGGTGACAGAGTATGGATTAAAATACACCGAAGATCGGACGCCAGCAGAAGGTTGACGAGGAAAATACATAGAGTCTACGACGGACCGTATACAGTACGCGAAATAATAAGAAGAAATGCGTATTTGATTGAAAATGACGAAGGAAACGCGATAGGCGTGTTCAACGCGAGAAAGCTGAGACCGCATCGAGAAGCGAAATGGAAAATCGACGAGGAAACGATAAGGGGCGATATAAACGTGATACGGATTATTCCGATAGAGAAACTAATGACGCAACACGAAATGAAAAAGCCCAACGTCGAGAAGAGAACCAAAACGCGTGAGACAGAAAAAACGAAGAAAATCGAAGAGCGGGAAGAATTAGAAAAACGAATCAAGCTTAAAGAAGCGTTGAGAGACGAAATGAGAAGGAAAATCGAACAATTCCTCGAGAAGGCGAGAAAAATGTCAAAGGATAAAGCCGAACGGAAAAATGGAACAACCGAGAAAAATAACGTGGAAACAGTAACCGGAGAAAAACCGAAACACTCAACGACGAAAAAATCAAAGAGATAACCGCGAACGAAACGCGAAAGGATACAGAGAAAAATCCGTACGAGAGAAGAAGAAGCGACAACACCGGAAGATTATCTTTGAGAAAATCAAAAATGGAAGGGGGCGAGACACAACGCCCGAAGATACAGAAAAAGATTAAAATCAACGATCCGTAGCTCAACGCGGATGAAAAAGAAATCAAAGTATCGACAAACGCAACCGAAAGAACAACCCGAGAGAAAGCTAAAATGACAAAAATAACGGGATTGGAAGGGGGCGAAAATCGATCGCGAAACGACAACGCGAGTGGAACGAGAAAACAGGAAAACAAGAATCACGAAATAAAGACACAAGAAGAAAGAAAAGACGAAGTCGATCGAATAACGCGAGAATTAAAATCGCGAGAGGAAAAAACGGTTAAAATAATGTGCAGATTCACGAAATCAAGTAATCTAGCGCAATTAGCAATACCGAAAGAAATAACGATAAAAGAAACAAAATCGCTGACAACGAACGGCGAAGAAAGAAAGGATCATCGAGAAGAAAAAATAAATAAAGAGAAGAAAGATCCGACGCCGATACAAAAAACAAGTCTGATTAAAAAGACAGATGATAAGACGGCGAATAAGATAAATGAGGAAACCGACGAAACATCGAGCGATGCGAAATGGTTATCGAGAAGCGAAGAAAAATTACGAACGATCGACGGAGTACCGATAGCGTGGAATTATAAAAAAGGAACAACGAGAAGAATAGAAACCGAAAGATCAAACGACGCGACGAGCGAGACCGTGACGCGGTGCGATGGTGGGGAGAACCAGTCAAACACCGGAGACGCGTGCCGCGCGTCAAACGAGTACAAAGCGAGCAGCGAGAGCGGTAACACGCAGCGAGACGCGAAGAGACAAGTGCGAACGAACGGTCATCCGAGTACAGGAAAAAACAGGTACAACGGTGAGAGACGCAAAAAGGTGACATTGATCAAAAAGACGTTGAATCGCGAACGAAAGAAAACCGAAACGATTAAAACAACGCGCGAAAGCGCGACGTCGAAAGACGAGCCGACGGGCGACGCGAATGCGAAAAATAACGCGAGTGATAAGGACGCGAGAGTGAATTCGATGAAAAATCGAGTGTATCGGAACGCGCGAGAAAACCGAAGGAACGAGAAGATAGACAAAAATACGAAAGTATTATCGAGAGTAGTGCGCGGCGAGAGAAAAGTGCCGGGTACGAACATAATCCCGGTCAACGAGGAGAAACGCGAAATAACGCGAGTGAGCAAGACAAAACGAGTTCGCGCGAAACCAGTGATACGAAAAACGACAAGAATCAAACGCGGAATAAACTCAAGAATACGCGCGCGGAGAATCGAGCGACGCAAGACAAGTAGAAAGATGGAGAGCCATACCGCGAAATCGATCGAACAAAACATCAAAGACCTAACAGCGGAAGAAGAAAAACTCAGACAAGCCCCGATCGAAGTGGAAGAAAGCGACGGGGACGAACAAATGGCGGAAATCATGCAAAAGATCAGAGACAAAAGCACGGACGCGATAACGTTCAAAGACAAGTTCGATATATCGGACAAAGATGGAGACGTCAAAATAACGTGCATAATGGACGGAATTTTTCGAGCCAACGTACCAGTAAACAAATGGATCGGAAAACAGATTAAAATAATGTACGTAGTACAAAACGGTAACATTGCCAGAGAGATATACGCGGATTGGTCGAACACGTGAAAGTTATACCCGACGAAAAGCACGAGCCAATGAAAAGACGCGGACATAGAAACGAACGACCCGGAGGAACCGAACGCGACGGAAAACGCGACACCCGAAGAGGTAACCGACAGCGAGCCGGGCGAGGGAACATCGTGCGGAAAAGTGACGATACGAAGGAAAGGCGAAACCAAAAAACGCCAAAATAGCGACAAAAAGACGCGGGAGAAGAAGGAGAAAGAAACGATCAAAGCGAAAAAAGACCCGATAGTAAAGATCACAAAAATCGAAAAGATCAAAGGCAAGGGGGTCAGAGGAACGAAGGAATGGATTCAGCTGATGAAAGAATCGAAAGACGATACGATAGTATCGCACAAGAGAGCACAAGGAAAACGAAAAGCGTCGTACGTGGAACAATCGTCCGACGACGATTTTCTCGAAGACACGAGAAACGATAAAACGACGAAGAAGAGAAAACAGGAACGAGATGACGAGAACAAACCGGAAATGGTCAAGGCGAACGAAGCATCCGGACTCGGGGGTTCTTCGGGCCCGATGGTATCGGAACCCGAACAGGAAGGGGGAATGCGACCGACAGGCGGTTGCAGCCCGAATACTTCGCCCGCCGATGCGGAACCCGGACCGGAGGGAACATCGAGGCCGACCGAACGCGAGGACGACGCGACGACCGGAGGACGCCCAGCGACCAAGGAAGCGGCGGCGTGAGACGGAAGCCGGGTGGAGCCCGACAGACACCCACGCGACAAAGATACAACGCGGGGCAGACGGGGTGACCGGACGCGGACGTCCGAGCGTGCGAAAGAGTGGCGCGGGGAACGCGGGAAGACCGCGATAGAAGCGCGAAACGAATCGACGATGGGGGCGAAACGACTAGCCGGAAAGATAAGGCGGGCCCCGAGAATAGAAGAGGGTGAGAGAGAAACCGCGAAGCGCGAGCATGAGCGGATGAAGGAAACGCGGCGCGACTCGCGAACCGCGGGATGGCCGTAACGAGGAAAGATCGCGATGGGGCGAAACGAATACGTGCGGAAAAGAGAAGACGCGCGAGCGAAGCTCAGCGAAGAATCGATAGCGATCTATCGATATCGCGACGAAAACGTGATACGGCGCGAAGCGGGAAAGATAGCGAGCGCGAATTGCGCGACGCGCGAGAACCGCGGGAGCCCGATCGACATGGATCGATGTAATGTATTCTATTATCTTATAACTATATTTGTATTTGTTTGTTAGCGTTGGATGTTTATATGTTAACCGAGAAAAGGCCAACGAGCGATTGTATCAACCTTATTGATAATTATAGTTTCAGTTACATAGACAAACCGGAAAAAGCGGTGAATATGTTGTAACGCCGATAGCGGCGGTTATAATTACTTTACTTTTATTTTATCGTACGATCTCGAGAGACAGCGATACCGGCGACACTCGCAAAACCGAGCGACGGGGAAGCGAGATAGAGACGCGCGGAGAAGCAAGGAGCGAGATCGAGAGAGGAGAGGACGCTTCCGAGCACGCGGCGACGAATGAGTCGATATCGCGAGGATGGCGCGATAGCGAGATCGCGAACGGCGAAACGTCGGCGAAAGACGAACGGAAGACGATAGGTAGAGAGAAACGCGACGTGGCGCGCGGAGATCGCGAAGACACGCGAAGGGGCGCGATAGACGCGATACAATGTATTGACTATAATCAAATATACTCAACCAATAGACTCATAAGGTTTATTTATATGTATAGCTATTTAGAATTAAGATTAGATATAAGTAAAAGGTCTAATGAGAGGAGCCTTGGTTTGAGAGACGCTGCTGCTACTTGCGGGGCGACACGTGCGAGGCGCACGTGCGCAGACGGCGGCGACACGGGATTGGCCAACGGTCGAGTGGAGGGGATACTCGACGCACCGACTATAAAAAGGCCGACCAGAGAGGAAGCGAGGTCTTTCTCGACAAGTTGCTTGATGGGAAGGATCCCGTATCGCGAGCGAAGTCGAATACCCGTTATGCGATTAACGCGAAAACGAAACGTAGCGTGGCTGGCGTGAACGATTGCGCGACGAGTAGATACGATACGGACAACGGTAAAGATCGCGAGCCGATCTAACCGCGGGCACCATAAGAACGTGCTAAAAAATAAATACGACACGCGAGCTGGTCGCGCGTACGAGCGGAGTGAGAGCGTGTCCGACGCGACGCGAGACACGACGCGAGCGTAGATAAACCAGCGTAATTAAAATTGTATAAGTGTGAGATAGGCGAAGAGTGTGGGAGAAGTGACCTATGTACAAAGTTTATAATAAACAAGTGTATATATATATATTTTATATATATATATTTATATTAAAACTAAAAGAATTGTGAGTGGACTCAATTATTCCCTGACCTTTGACACGCCGACGTACGGCGAGAAAGCGGGACGCCAAGCGGTGGAACGGCAACGAGGTCGTTGCGAGGACGAGCTGCGGGTGAACGCGAAGGAGGACTCGAGGGAAGGCGGCTACCACATTCTTTCAGCACCTTGGTATTTATTAGGTGAAAATTCCTGGCAACTGAGAACGAAGGGATACGCGGGGAGTGATCAGCAAAGGTAGGTGGATTCGATTAACGGTCCATAAAGCCGGTTCGGTCACAATCTCACCTCACCTTGCAACCGATGGGTGGTTGCAGGACAGTGGAAGCACTGACGACCCTGACCGATGACCTGATGGAGGAAGCACTTGCAGTCCTGACCAACGACGGGTCAAATGCAGTCCCAGCGAACCTTGCGACCGACAGGCGGTTGCAGCCCGAATACTTCGCCCGCCGATGCGGAACCCGGACCGGAGGGAACATCGAGGCCGACCGAACGCGAGGACGACGCGACGACCGGAGGACGCCCAGCGACCCAGGAAGCGGCGGTGTGAGGCGGAAGCCGGGTGGAGCCCGGCAAACACCCACGCGACAAAGGTACGACGCGGGGCAGACGAGGTGACCGGACGCGGATGTCCGAGCGTGCGAAAGAGTGGCGCGGGGAACGCGGGGAGACCGCGACGGAAGCGCGAAATGGTTTAGCGATGGGGGCGAAACGACTAGCGGAAAAGATAAGTCGAGCCCCGAGAATGGAAAAGGGCGAGAGAGAAATCGCGAAGCGAAAGTACAAACGGATGAAGGAAACGCGGCGCGACTCGCGAAACGCGGGATGGACGTGACGAGGAGAAATCGCGATGAGGCGAAATGAACGCATGCGGAAAGAAGAAGACGCGCGAGCGAAGCTCAGCGAAGACTCGATAGCGATCCATCGTCATCGTGATGAAAACGCGAGACGGCGCGAAGCGGGAAAGATACCGAGCGGAAATTGCGCGACGCGCGAGAACCGCGGAAGCCCGATCAACAAGAATCGGCGAAATGTATATATCCTATTACTTTACAATTATACAGGGTGACCCATTTTAACTTAGGCAGCCAAATAACTCGAAAAATAAGCACACTACGAAAAAATGTTTAGAATCAAAATTTCGTCATTTCGAGGGGGACGTACAATGACGTTAAAATGAGCCCCCCCACCCCTCCCCCTGGGCGGTGAGGGGGGGCAAGTTCGAAATCTTAAATAGGAACCCCTATTTTTCATTACATATTCTTGCAGCTTATCTCGAGAGCTTTCCAAAACACTATAATTAAGTTATTTTTCATTGAGTACTTTTCGAGTTATAAGGCTTGAAATTTACAGTATTTTGACATAAAATACAAAATATCGTGTAAATCATTCAGTTTTCGGTAACCTTACCTTAATACTTTTATGCATAGAATAATAAGACCAATCAATTGGTGTAAAAAAAAACACATAGTTGCTATTAAGAAAAAGTATGTAATTTGCAACATGCAACTGCATACTTTTTTTGAAAGCAATTATGTGTTTTCTTTACACCAATAGATTGGTCTTATTATTTTATGCATAAAAGTATTAAGGTAGTTACCGAAAACTGAATGATTTACACGATATTTTGTATTTTATGTCAAAATACTGTAAATTTCAAGCCTTATAACTCGAAAAGTACTCAATGAAAAATAACTTAATTATAGTGTTTTGGAAAGCTCTCGAGATAAGCTGCAAGAATATGTAATGAAAAATAGGGGTTCCTATTTAAGATTTCAAACTTGCCCCCCCTCGCCGCCCAGGGGGAGGGGTGGGGGGGCTCATTTTAACGTCATTGAACGTCCCCCTCGAAATGACGAAATTTTGATTGTAAACATTTTTTCGTAGTGTGCTTATTTTTCGAGTTATTTGGCTGCCTAAGTTAAAATGGGTCACCCTGTATATGTATTAGTTTGATAGCGTTGGTCAAAGCGACTAATGTTTATACAGGGTGTTCAAAAAGTCCCGGACCGGTTGAATAACTTGTAAAGTAGGCGTCGCACTGAAAAATGGCCTAGATAAAAGTTGTAGGAAATATCCCTGGCTATCTGATGGTGACCTTGGCTGTAACTTTGGCCTTGACCTTCAAGGTCATTTGAAGGTCAAATCGATTTTTTTAAATGGAACGCCATATTTTTCAATGCATATTCTTGTAGCTTATCTCGAGAGCTTTCCAAAACACTATAATGAGTTATTTTTTCATTAAGTACTTTTCGAGTTATAAGGCTTGAAGTTTACAGTATTTTGACATAAAATACAAAATATCTTGTAAAATATTCAGTTTTCGGTAATCTTACCTTAATACTTTTATGCATAGAATCATGAGACCAATCAATTGGTGTAAAAAAAACACAGTTGCTATTAAGAAAAAGTATGTAATTTGCAACATGCAGCTGCATACTTTTTTTTAAAGCAACTATGTGTTTTTTTTACACCAATTGATTGGTCTCATGATTCTATGCATAAAAGTATTAAGGTAAGATTACCGAAAACTGAATATTTTACAAGATATTTTGTATTTTATGTCAAAATACTGTAAACTTCAAGCCTTATAACTCGAAAAGTACTTAATGAAAAAATAACTCATTATAGTGTTTTGGAAAGCTCTCGAGATAAGCTACAAGAATATGCATTGAAAAATAGAGGGTTCCATTTAAAAAAATCGATTTGACCTTCAAATGACCTTGAAGGTCAAGGCCAAAGTTACAGCCAAGGTCACCATCAGATAGCCAGGGATATTTCCTACAACTTTTATCTAAGCCATTTTTCAGTGCGACGCCTACTTTACAAGTTATTCAACCGGTCCGGGACTTTTTGAACACCCTGAATGTTAACCGAAGAGAGGCCAACGAGCCATTATATTAACCTTATCGATAAGTTTAGTTTTAGTTACATAGACAGGCCGGAAAGAACGGTGAACATGTATGTGACGCCGATAGCGGCGATTTGTTTTATTTTAATTTTATTTGATCGTCCGATCTCGGGAGATAGCGACACCGGCGACACTCGCGAAACCGAGCGACGGGGAAGCGAGATAAAGACGCGCGGAGAAGCGAGAAACGAGATCGAGAGAAGAGAGAACGTCTCCGGGCACGAGGCGACGAATGAGTCGATATCGCGAGAACGGTGCGATAGCGCGATCGCGAACGGCGAAACGTCGGCGGAAGACGAACGGAAGACGTTAGGAAAAGAGAGACGCGACGTAGCGCGCGGGGATCGCGAAAATACGCGAAAAGGCGCGACAGACGCGATACAATGTATTAGCTATAAATATATATACTCAATTAATAGATTCATAAGGTTTAATTATATGTGTAGCGACTTAGGATTAAGATTAAAGATAAGTAAAAGGTCTAATGAGAGGAGCCTTGGATTGAGAGACGCTGCAGCTACTTGCGGGGCGACACGTGCGAGGCGCACGTGCGCAGACGGCGGCGACACGGGATTGGCCAACGGTCGAGTGGAGGGGATACTCGACGCATCGACTATAAAAAGGCCGACCAGAGAGGAGACATGGTCTTTTCTCGACAAGTTACTGTATGGGAAGGATCCCGTATCGCGAGCGAAGTCGAATACCCGTTATGCGATTAACGCGAAAACGAAACGTAGCGTGGCTGGCGAGAACGATTGCGCGACAATTAGATACGATACGGAAAACGGTTAAGATCGCGAGACGGTCTAACCGCGGGCACCATAATAACGTGCTAAAGCTAAAAACAACGCGCGAGCTGGTCGCGTGTGCGAGCGACGTGAGAGCGTGTCCGACGCGACGCGAGACACGACGCGAGCGTAGATTAACCAGCGTGTTTAAATTTGTAAGAGAGTGAGATAGGCGGAGAGTGGACAAGGAGTGACCTATGTACAAAGTTTATAATAAATCAGTGGATATATATATATATTTTATATATATATATATTTATATTTATATCAAAAGAATTGTGAGTGGACTTAATCATTCCCCGTCCTTTGACACGCCGACGTACGGCGAGACAGCGAGACGCCAAGCGGTGGAACTGCAACGAGATCGTTGCCAGGACGAGCTGCGGGTGAACGCGAACGAGGACTCGAGGGAAGGCGGACACCACATTCTTTCAGCATCTTGGTATTTATTAGGTGAAAATACCTGGCGACCGAGAACAAAGGGATGCGCGGAGAGTGATCAGCAAAGGTAGGTGGATTCGATTAACGGTCCATAAAGCCGGTTCGGTCACAGTGTTAACCCGACGTACCCGAGGTGTTACGACGTCGACACATATTGAAAAATGTGGCGACCGTGACAGGACATCCCGTCGCAATTAAAGAAAATAAAATTAGCAACGCGGCGCGGATCAAAGTACTCTGCGAGATTCGGACGAACCCGGAAATTCGTCGCTTAATAAAAACAAAAATTAATAACGGCGCGATTGAAAAACCGGTAGTGAACGAGACCGAATAGCGAGAGCGAAAAATTAAATAGAAATAACACGTAGCTCGATGAATCGATCAAATCGAATTAGAGTAATAAACCGTGGAATTTGAGTCAAAGTGTCGGGAAAAAAGTGAAATTTTTTCTTTCCTTGAAAAAAGAAAGCGAAAGCGAGTCGCAGTACAGCGGCGAGAGACACCGAGACAATAGATGATACGCACAATAGATCGTGACGGCAGCGCGACAGACGTATCGTATTACATACCCGAGAACCGCGAGTGACATCGCGTGACAAAGGGACAACGGTAAACGGTAAAATCGTCAAAGATGACGAAATAATATCGGAAAATAACGAAAATTTTTGTTTTATACGAAATTTCGAGAAATACCGTAATTACGCGAAAGGTCGTAAAATCGCGGCGCGTGAAAGTCAAAAAAGACTAGTAACGAAAAAAATAAATAAAACGCGAGACCGAATAGCGAGAATAAAGAATTAAATAATAACGCGAAATTTAAATCGCGAAGTAAAATCCGAAATGGATTAGTACGTAGCCCGAAGAAACGAACGAGCGGATAATAACGCCGAAGAAAGCGTGAGGGTAGTAAATCGTAACGGAAAAATAATCCGAATTAAATATAAGCGAGGAAAATAATCGCGATAAAGGCGAAAGTAGCAAAAGACGCGTAGCTCGAAGAGTCGATTAAACACAGTCGAGATAGAGTATTAAATCGCGAAACGATACACTACGAGTAACCGAACGAAAATAGAACACGCGTAGCTCGACGAATGGACCGATAAAAATAATGTAAAATCGTGTCGAAACAGAGTAATAAATCGCGAATAAACTAAAAGCGCGATAAAGCGTATAAAAAGCGCGTAGCTCGACGACTTGACCGATAGAAATAATTTAAAATCGTGTCGAAACAGAGTAATAAATCGCGAATAAACTAAAAGCGCGATAAAGCGTATTAAAAGCGCGTAGCTCGACGACTTGACCGATAGAAATAATTTAAAATCGTGTCGAAACAGAGTAATAAATCGCGAATAAACTAAAAGCGCGATAAAGCGTATAAAAAGCGCGTAGCTCGACGACTTGACCGATAGAAATAATTTAAAATCGTGTCGAAACAGAGTAATAAATCGCGAATAAGCTAAAAATGCAATAGAAGCGTATAAAACGCGCGTAGCTCGACGACTTGACCGATAGGAATAGGTTAAAATTGTGTCGAAACAGAGTGATAAATCGCGGATAAATTAAAAAACGCAACAAAGCGTATATTTCGAAGACGCGACCACGCGATAAAAGGGGGGCCGAGATAAATCGAGCAACCGGCGGGCGTAACAGAAATAAACTATCGACGACGAAAACGTGAAAAGCGAAAAATGTCGCGAGAAGATATAACGAAAACGTTCGAAACGAGGGACGAGACAGAAGCGTTCAAAAAAGCCGACAGAATCAAACAGTCTCCGATGAAAAAATCGTGGAACGAAAGAATAAATAAAAATACCGACGCGGGAATAAATTCCGACGCGGAAACTTACAGATCTAATAGATCGCGAACAATGTCCGTAACGAGCGACGAAATGCGAAACGCGGACGAAATAAGAAAAAGTAAACAAATCACGGGAATGCGATTGCGAAGTAACAAAGTGATCCGCGACGCGACCGTGGAAACGACCTCAAATGATAGCGAAACCGAGACAAACGAAAGCCGCGGAACAACGCGCGAAGGATCGATATTCGGTGATTATTCGCGAACGAGGCCAATAATGGAAACCGTGCGAAGAAACGATTCGAAAAATAAAAAACGGATCGATGAAATAAGACGCGGAGAATTAAATTTCGAAACCGATGCGGAAGAAAACTCCGACGAAGAAAGCGCGAGCGATAACGACGAAAGTCTAAAGCGAAAAAATACCGGGGAAACAAAAATGCGTAAACTCGAGAAATCGGTGAATAAAATCCTCGGAACGTTGAAGGATCTGACGATAAAAAATCCGAATGAGAAAAGGACGCGAGAGGACGAAGTATCCGAACCGAAGTTAAACGCGACGCGCATAACGAATGAGATTAGGCTACCCCGGGGCGGATGGATAGTAAGCCCGTTTGACGAGATAAAATTCACGGGAAAACAAGATCCAATGAACCCGATGCGGTTCATAAAAAGATTCGAAAGAATAGCGCAATATGAGATAATAAATAATGCGGAACAATTATACTTCTTTGGAAGATGCCTCAAAGATCAAGCGTCGATATGGTTCGAATTGCACGATTTTATACATATCGAGGACGCGAAAGAGGAATTTATCAATTATTATTGGGGCGAAGAGCAACAAGCTAAATTCCGTGGAAAAATTTATTCCGGAAAATTTAAACAGACAAAAAACGCGAGAATGTCCGATTACGCGTTAAACCTGGCCAGACAGGCAAAAATGTTAAGCCCACCGATGGGCGATAAAGAATTTATTCGCGCGATTAAAAGACATTTTGAAAAGGAAACGCCTCGGGAAATACGCGTAACAACCGCGACGAACGTGGCGGAATTAATAACCTTATTGGAAGAAATCCAAGAGGAAAAAGAAAACGTCGCGAAAACGCGCGCGGAGGAAAAACCAAACGCGAAACCGAATTACTATGGAAGAAAACCGGAACAACCGAGATTCCAAACGCGTAACGCGAAATATAACGCGAATAGATACGCGAGAAATTTTAACGATAGCGCGAGAAATAATAAAGGAAAACCGTGGTATAATAATAATAATAATAATAATAACGGAAGGTACAACGGGAATAAAAACCCGCAAACGAAACGCGACCCGGACAAGGGTAATAAAAACGCAAAGAAATTTAAAAGCGATAAAGAAAACAGATATAAAGAAAACGCGAATAAGTCGAAAAACAAAAAAGAAAAAGCAGTAGGAGCACTGCGAAAGCAAAGAAGAGGGGCGCGATCCGAGGAATCATCGCGAAGCGACAGTCCATCGAGTTACGCGTCCAGCGCACCGAGTAAACGAGGAAAGAACAATTACAATAGATTCGAGAGCGAAGAGGACAACACCAAACAATTAGCGATAGTAAGAACGCGAAAAATAATAAAAGACCTCGAGGAGATCGAATCGAAGAAGGAAATTCAAACGAAGGGACGCCCGTTAGTAATCGCAACGATCGGAGAAGCGGACGTAATAATACTAATCGACTCGGGCGCAGATTTTTCGGTAATGTCGAAAGAAACGTTGGAAAAAATCAAAAAGAGCAACGGCAACGTTAGGAAAATACCGATAAAAAAATGCGTGATGAGAGGCGCGTTTAAGGAAAAGGGACAAGCGATACCCTGTAAAGTACAATTAGACGTAAAAATAGGAAGCAGAACGTTAACGCAAGAATTTTACGTCGCGGATAAGCTAATATACCCCATGATATTAGGGTGCAACGCATTGGAAAAATTCAGAGCAATCATGACATGGACGAACGGAAAGTTCGCAGTCGGATTCGAAGAAGCAAACAAAACCGAGGAAACCGAGCGGGAAAATACAAAACGCAACGGAATCGGAAAAGCAAAAATGACCAAAATAAAACGCGATAATGAGAACGGCGAAATATCGAATTCCGATGCAAGTGGAAAATCAAAAGGAATCAAGATGAACGCGGGAAAGAGATCGAGAAGACAGAAGAAAAATAAGAATAGAAACAAAGGCAAATTCAAAACGATCGAAGATTGGAAACGCGACATCGAAGCATTGAATAAAGTAAAGCAATTATCCGTGACAGCAACGAAAAACGAAAGAACGAGAAAAAAGAAACGCCAAATGAAACCGAAAACGCGATCGGTGACCGATGAAACGGAAACAGAGGAAATGACCGAAATAGAAAAGCGCGAAAAGGATATACGATGCGTACAAAGGAAAAGAACAAGGAAAAATCAAAGATACGCTAAGAAATTATCGAAAAACGAAACGAGATCCGAACAAGAAGAAGACGAACAAAGAACGTCGACAAATACCAGTGAAACGGAAGAAGAATCGGAAAAATCGGAAGAAACAAGTGATTCGGAAACCGAAAGAAACAAAACGGACACTTACGACGAGGAAGAGTCGACATATAATTCGGTAACAAACACGCAAGAAGAAGACGTGACGATAGACTTGACGTCGGAACCGACAGACTCTGAAGAGGGAAACGAAAGCGGAATCGAGACTAATGACGAAGCGGAATACGAAACCGATAGCGGAGACGAAACGGGTAGAGAAATATCGGAAATCCCGTGGGATACGAGCGAAATCGAGGAAAGTTATAAAAACGAAACCGAAACCGAAAGTGAAACAACGGAAGAGACTTCGACGGATCGGGAGCAAAACGAAAACGAAACCGAGACGTACGAGACAGACTCAGCGATCGAGTCGAGTGAAATCGACAGTCGGGAAGAATCCAACGAAAAATCGAGATCCGACGAAGAAACCGAAAATAACTCGACAGAAACGGAAACGTTAATCGAATCGACTGTAGCAACGACGCGCATAAGCGTAACCACAACGGACGGAACAAGTTCGAGCAACGAAGACACGAGTGACGAAACGAATCACACGGAAACTGAAACGACCGAAACAACGGTAGATTCAAACGACACGACGACCGACGAATCGAAATCGAACGAGAAAGAGACAGCGAACGAATCGAGTGAGACATCGTCGTATACGAACGAGACAACAGATTCGGACGAAGAAGAATCAAGCACAGGCGAAATAAACGTAATCAACGCTAAGGAATACGGAAAAATAGGACGCGATAAGAAAAACGAGACAAAAGTGCGAGAAAGAAAGAAGAAAAAGCAACCGAACGACAGATGCGAAAAGGAAACTATAAACGCGATCGTACCGAGAAAAGAGATAATAAAAAACAAGATCGAAGAGATTCTTGACAAATACAAGGAAATATTCAAAGAAGGAATCGGACGAGTTAATAATTACGAGCATAAGATCGAAATGACGGACGACAAAGGTTTCAAGAAGAAAACATACCCGGTACCGGAAATATACAAGGAACGGGTCAAGAAACATATAGCCGAGTGGGAACAACAAGGTATAGTGGAGAAAGCTCCGACACAATATATAAGTCCATTAGTAACAGTGGTGAAAAAATCCGGAGATTTGCGCGTATGTTTAGACGCGCGGGAATTATACAAGAAAATGCGCAACGATCATGCGCAACCACCAACGATCGAAGAGATATTCAATAAGATCGGCAACAGAAAACTATTCACTACGTTGGACGTGACACAAGCTTTTTGGCAGATTCCATTGGCAAGAAAAAGCCGAAAATACACAGGTTTTATGTTTAATAACCAATCGTATGTATTTAAAAGAATGCCATTCGGATTAAAAACGGCCGGAGCGTCGTTTACAAGAGCGATGAACAAGGCTTTGAACGACGAAACCATGAATTACGTCATAGTATATCTAGACGACATCCTGATAGCATCGAATTCGATGAAAGAGCATTTAAAACACATCGATAACGTCCTAAAGAAATTACAATACGCAGGCTTTAGATTGAATCGTGACAAATGCGAATTTGCGAAACCGGAAATCAAATTCCTCGGACATACGTTTAGCGAAATCACGGCGGATATAAATACAGAGACGCGAAACGCGATAATGAATTTTCCCAAACCGACAAACAAAAAAGGTATACAGGCATTTTTGGGCCTCGTAAACTGGGATAGAAGATTCATCGACAATCTAGCGCGAAAAACGAGACCGATGGAAAAATTACTCAAAAAAGATGCAAAGTTCAACTGGACCGACGAACAACAGAACGCGTTCGACGAGATTAAAAAAGCATTCGAAAAAGCTAAAGTATTATACTTAGCAAAACCGGAAAGAAAATTCGGAATAGAGATAGACGCGTCGAAGACAGGCTTAGGCGCGCGATTGTACCAATACGAGGATAAAAACGAGAAAAAGTATACGATAGCATATGCGAGTAGAAGCTTAAAAAAGGCCGAAATAAATTATACGATAACCGAACTGGAGTGCCTGGCTTTGGTGTTTGCCCTAAAAAAATGGCACGTACTACTAATGGGTAGGAAAGTCAGAGTCAATACGGATCATAAAGCGATCGAATTTGTCAATTCATGCGCAAAATCAAGCGAAAGAATAGCGAGATGGATCGCGTTCATGCAGGAGTTCGACCTCGAAATAAAACATATCCCGGGTAGGGAAAACAAAATCGCGGATACATTATCCAGACAATACGAAGCGGAAGCCGGAAACGGCAGATATAACGAAGAAATAAAAATTTGCGCGGTATTGAATCACGATGACGCGATAGACACGAGTAAATGGATCGAACTAATAACCGAGGCGCAGATGCGAGACGACGAATTCATCGAAGCAGTCGATAACGAACCGGAGAAATATAAAGTCAGAGACGACGTAGTAAGAATCGGAGATGGAGTCGACGAAAGAATACCGGTGCCGAAAAACGCGGCATGGGAACTTGTAAATCTGGTCCACAGGTTTTTGGTGCATTTCGGAACGGACAAAACGAAAGAATTCGTAGGACGATATTTTAAAATGAAAAACCTAGACAGAATAGTGAAAGACGTTGTAGCGTCATGCGAAACGTGCATAGCATCCAAGTACTATACACGCCCTACGAGGGGCGAGGAATATTACGAACTTCCGAACGACAAAGGTAAGGTGGTATCGCTGGATATTTTCGGACCCCTGCCGGCAACGTCGAGAGGAAATAAATACGTAACCGTGCTGATGGACCAGTTTACGAAGTTGATAAAGTGCTATCCGATGAACAATCAAAAATTGGAAACAATAACGGAGATACTAGACGACAAATATTTCACGGAAATAGGAATACCCGAGACAATACTGACCGACAACGGGGGACAGTTCGTTACAGACCGATGGAAAGAATACGCGGAACGAACCGGATTCGCGGTAAGACGTACGTCGCCGTATAATCCACAGTCTAACCCGGTAGAAAGAGTCATGAGAGAATTAGGAAGGGTGATACGAGCGTATTTCCATGACCGACAAACTCAATGGAACAAAATTATTCCCAGATTCGAGAGAACGGTAAATAATACAGAACATTTTAGTACCGGAAGCACACCGATCGAAATGTATCCGGAGATAAACGAGAAGTTGGAAATCGACCCGAGAATACTCCCAGAGGAAGAAGAAGAAATCGACATGGAAGAGAAAAAGGAACAAATCGCAGAATACCTGAGGGAAAAAGCGAGAATCAGAAAGAAACAAACGGACAAGCATGGAGCGGCAAAGGATTTTCAACCGGGCGACAGAGTATGGATCAAGATACATCGAAGATCAGACGCCAGCAGAAGGTTGACGAGAAAAATACATAGAGTCTACGACGGACCGTATAGGGTACGCGAAATAATAAGAAAAAATGCATATTTGATCGAAAATGACGAAGGAAATGCGATAGGCGTATTCAACGCGAGAAAGCTGAGACCGCATCGAGAAGCAAAATGGAAAATCGACGAAGAAACGACAAGGGGCAATATAAACGTAATACGGATTATTCCGATAGAGAAACTAATGACACAACACGAAACGAGAAAGCCCGACGTCGGGAAGAAATCAAAAACGCGTGAGATAGAAATGACAAAGAAAATCGAAGAGCGGGAAGAATTAGAAAAACGAATCAAGCTTAAAGAAGCGTTGAGAGACGAAATGAAAAAGAAAATCGAACAATTCCTCGAAAAGGCGAGAAAAATGTCGAAAGATAAAGCCGAGCGGAAAAATGGAACAACCGTGAAAAATAACGCGGAAACAAGAACCGAAGAAAAACCGAAAGAAACACTCAACGATGAAAAAATCAAAGAGACAACCGCGAACGAAACACGAAAAGATACAGAGAAAAATCCGGACGAGAGAAGAAGAAGCAACATCACCGGAAGATTATCTTTGAAAAGATCAAAAATGGAAGGGGGCGAGACACAACGCCCGAAAATACAGAAAGAGATTAAAATCAACCATCCGAAGCTCAACGCGGATGAAGAAAAAAGCAAAATATCGACAAACGCAACCGAAGGAACAACCCGAGAGAAAATAACGGGATTGGAAGGGGGCGAAAATCGATCGCGAATCGACAACGCGAGTAGAATGAAAAAACAGGAAAACATAAACCACGAAATAAAGACACGAGAAGAAAGAAAAGACGAAGTCGATCGTATGACGCGAGAAGTAAAATCGCGAGAAGAAAAAACGGTTAAAATAATGTGCAGATTCACGAAATCGAGTAATCTAGCGCAATTAACAATACCGAAAGAAATAACGATAAAGGAAACGAAATCGCTGACAACAAACGGCGAAGAAAGAAAGGATCATCGAGAAGAAAAAATCAATAAAGAGAGGAAGGATCCAACGCCGATACAAGGAACAGATCTGATTAAAAAGACAGATGATAAGACGGCGAATAAGATAAATGAAGAAACCGACGAAACATCGAGCGATGCGAAATGGTTATCGAGAAGCGAAGAAAAATTACGAACGATCGACGGAATACCGATAGCGTGGAATTATAAAAAAGGAACAATAAGAAGAATAGAAACCGAAAGATCAAACGACGCGACGAGCGAGACCGTGACGCGGCGCGATGGTGGGGAGAACCAGTCAAACACCGGAGACGCGTGCCGCGCGTCAAACGAGTACAAAGCGAGCAGCGAGAGCGGTAACACGCAGCGAGACGCGAAGAAACGAGCGCGAACGAGCGGTGACCCGAGTACGGGAAAAAACAGGTACAACGGTGAGAAACGCGAAAGAGTGACACTAATTAAAAAGACGGTGAATCGTGAACGGAAAAAGACCGAAGCGATTAAAACAACGCGCGAAAGCGCGACGTCGAGAGACGAGCCAGCGGGCGACGCGAACGCGAAAAATAACGCGAGTGACAAGGACGCGAGAGCGAATTCGATAAAAAATCGAGTGTATCGAAACGCGCGAGAAAACCGAAGGATCGAGAGGATAGACAAAGATACAAAAGTATTATCGAAAGCGGTGCGCGGCGAGAGAGAAGTGCCGGGTACGAACATAATCCCGATCAACGAAGAAAAGCGCGAAATAACGCGAGTGAGCAAGATAAAACGAGTTCGCGCGAGACCAGTGATACGGAAAACAACGAGAGTCAAACGCGGAATAAACTCAAGAATACGCGCGCGAAAAATCGAGCGACGCAAAACAAATAGAAAAATGGAGAGCCATACCGCGAAATCGATCGAACAAAACATCAAAGACCTAACAGCGGAAGAAGAAAAACTAAAGAGAGAAATCAACGAATTGATAAGATCACGAGAAAAAGCGTTGCAAACGGAAAGACGGAAGTTGATAAGAGTCGAAAAACTTCGACGTATAGCGGAAAAACTCAGACAAGCCCCGATCGAAGTGGAAGAAAGCGACGGGGACGAACAAGTGGCGGAAATTATGCAAAAGATCAGAGACAAAAGCACGGACGCGATAACGTTTAAAGACAAGTTCGATATATCGGACAAGGACGGAGACGTCAAAATAACGTGCATAATGGACGGAATTTTTCGAGCCAACGTACCAGTAAACGAATGGATCGGAAAACGAATCAAAATAATGTACGTAGTGCAAAACGGTAGCATGGCCAGAGAAGTATACGCGGATTGGTCGAACACGGGAAAATTATACCCGACGAAGAGCACGAGCCAACAAGAAGACGCGGACACGGGAACTAACGACCCGGAGGAACCGAACGCGACGGAAAACGCGACACCCGAAGAGGTAACCGACAGCGAGCCGGGCGAGGGAACATCGTGCGGAAAAGTGACGATACGAAGAAAAGGCGAAACCAAAAAACGCCAAAATAACGACAAAAAGACGCGGGAGAAGAAGGAGAAAGAAACGATCAAAGCGAAAAAAGACCCGATAGTAAAGATCACAAAAATCGAAAAGATCAAAGGTAAAGGGGTCAGAGGAACGAAAGAATGGATTCAGCTGATGAAAGAATCGAAAGACGATACGATAGTATCGCACAAGAGAGCACAAGGAAAACGAAAAGCGTCGTACGTGGAACAATCGTCCGACGACGATTTTCTCGAAGACACGAGAAACGATAAAACGACGAAGAAAAGAAAACAGGAACGAGAGGACGAAAGCAAACCGGAAATGGTCAAGGCGAACGAAGCATCCGGACTCGGGGGTTCTTCGGGCCCGATGGTATCGGAACCCGAACAGGAAGGGGGAATGCGACCGACAGGCGGTTGCAGCCCGAATACTTCGCCCGCCGATGCGGAACCCGGACCGGAGGGAACATCGAGGCCGACCGAGCGCGAGGACGACGCGACGACCGGAGGACGCCCAGCGACCCAGGAAGCGGCGGTGTGAGGCGGAAGCCGGGTGGAGCCCGGCAAACACCCACGCGACAAAGGTACGACGCGGGGCAGACGAGGTGACCGGACGCCGATGTCCGAGCGTGCGAAAGAGTGGCGCGGGGAACGCGGGGAGACCGCGACGGAAGCGCGAAATGGTTTAGCGATGGGGGCGAAACGACTAGCGGAAAAGATAAGTCGAGCCCCGAGAATGGAAAAGGGCGAGAGAGAAATCGCGAAGCGAAAGTACAAACGGATGAAGGAAACGCGGCGCGACTCGCGAAACGCGGGATGGACGTGACGAGGAGAAATCGCGATGGGGCGAAATGAACGCATGCGGAAAGAAGAAGACGCGCGAGCGAAGCTCAGCGAAGACTCGATAGCGATCCATCGTCATCGTGATGAAAACGCGAGACGGCGCGAAGCGGGAAAGATAGCGAGCGGAAATTGCGCGACGCGCGAGAACCGCGGAAGCCCGATCAACAAGAATCGGCGAAATGTATATATCCTATTACTTTACAATTATATATGTATTAGTTTGATAGCGTTGGTCAAAGCGACTAATGTTTATATGTTAACCGAAGAGAGGCCAACGAGCCATTATATTAACCTTATCGATAAGTTTAGTTTTAGTTACATAGACAGGCCGGAAAGAACGGTGAACATGTATGTGACGCCGATAGCGGCGATTTGTTTTATTTTAATTTTATTTGATCGTCCGATCTCGGGAGATAGCGACACCGGCGACACTCGCGAAACCGAGCGACGGGGAAGCGAGATAAAGACGCGCGGAGAAGCGAGAAACGAGATCGAGAGAAGAGAGAACGTCTCCGGGCACGAGGCGACGAATGAGTCGATATCGCGAGAACGGTGCGATAGCGCGATCGCGAACGGCGAAACGTCGGCGGAAGACGAACGGAAGACGTTAGGAAAAGAGAGACGCGACGTAGCGCGCGGGGATCGCGAAAATACGCGAAAAGGCGCGACAGACGCGATACAATGTATTAGCTATAAATATATATACTCAATTAATAGATTCATAAGGTTTAATTATATGTGTAGCGACTTAGGATTAAGATTAAAGATAAGTAAAAGGTCTAATGAGAGGAGCCTTGGATTGAGAGACGCTGCAGCTACTTGCGGGGCGACACGTGCGAGGCGCACGTGCGCAGACGGCGGCGACACGGGATTGGCCAACGGTCGAGTGGAGGGGATACTCGACGCATCGACTATAAAAAGGCCGACCAGAGAGGAGACATGGTCTTTTCTCGACAAGTTACTGTATGGGAAGGATCCCGTATCGCGAGCGAAGTCGAATACCCGTTATGCGATTAACGCGAAAACGAAACGTAGCGTGGCTGGCGAGAACGATTGCGCGACAATTAGATACGATACGGAAAACGGTTAAGATCGCGAGACGGTCTAACCGCGGGCACCATAATAACGTGCTAAAGCTAAAAACAACGCGCGAGCTGGTCGCGTGTGCGAGCGACGTGAGAGCGTGTCCGACGCGACGCGAGACACGACGCGAGCGTAGATTAACCAGCGTGTTTAAATTTGTAAGAGAGTGAGATAGGCGGAGAGTGGACAAGGAGTGACCTATGTACAAAGTTTATAATAAATCAGTGGATATATATATATATTTTATATATATATATATATTTATATTTATATCAAAAGAATTGTGAGTGGACTTAATCATTCCCCGTCCTTTGACACGCCGACGTACGGCGAGACAGCGAGACGCCAAGCGGTGGAACTGCAACGAGATCGTTGCCAGGACGAGCTGCGGGTGAACGCGAACGAGGACTCGAGGGAAGGCGGACACCACATTCTTTCAGCACCTTGGTATTTATTAGGTGAAAATACCTGGCGACCGAGAACGAAGGGATGCGCGGAGAGTGATCAGCAAAGGTAGGTGGATTCGATTAACGGTCCATAAAGCCGGTTCGGTCACAACCTAACCGGAAACGGAGGGACAAGGGACAGCGATGAGGACGGAATCGAGAGAAAACTCGATTCGTAAGGTGCGAGGGAGTTTTTATTTTCCGCTGATTTATTTTAAGCGAGGCGCACAGTGTCCAGGAGCGTTTGTAATAATTAAGTAAAGATTAATTTGAGTTAGGATCGATATGGAAGGTTATTTAATTTCGATTTATATCCGAGAGAGGATTTATGTTATCAATTGCGACCTAGCGAACGTACAAGGATTGCGGAACATTTAGACGCAAGCGAAATAACATATAATAGATTTAACGCGTTGCGACAAAGTACATTATTTAATTTGAGTTATTTTGTATTAATTGAAGTATTTCTTTAAGTTGGAACGACCTATCGATCTAAATTGGTTATTTGGAAAATTAAGTGCAGGCGAGACGATACGACACTGTGATCGCGCGTGCGGTTAATTTAATCATTGGATTTTGTTCATCTAGCATTATTAAAGTCATTTAGTTAGTTAAAATTGATCCATCGATCATAGTGAAATAATTGAAAAGTTGGGCTTAATGAAAAGCGGATACTAAGTGCCTAACGCGATGCGTTCGAATTCAATATTGAATTTAATTTATTTAAAGTCCTCGAATATGTTTTTGTGATAAAAAATGATCTAGCGAGCGATATAGGATGATCGAGATATGGGTTACGATGGAAAGCCCATATGAAGCAGTTATTATCTTCCGGCGCGACGCGAACGATCTTGAGGCACAATTTGATTTATTTTGAGTATCTAACAATAGTTATATATAAGTTAATACGATCTATCGATCCTTAGAATTCGAAACGCAATCAGATGCTCGAGTAGATTAAATGATGCGATGCGATTAATTTGAATTAATAATTTAGTTTATTTTACGTCACCAATAATATTTAGTTAGACAAATAAGTGCCAGCGAGTTGACGCGCTAGGAATAATTTTAGTTATTAGATAAACACAGATAATTTTCATATGTATTATAATTTAGTTTATTTTACGTCATCAATAATATTTAGTTAGACAAATAAGTGACAGCGAGTTGACGCGCTAGGAATAATTTTAGTTATTAGATAAACACAGATCGATGCAAACAATGTAAATATGTACAAAAGTTTAGTTTATAATTTTCATATGTATTATAATACTACAATTGAGATTTCGCAACGACACGCGTGCATCGGCGGTGAATCCAATTGGCGCGCGGCTACTCACCACTGGACGGGCCGTGATTGGCCGATGCCGAAGGAGAGGGGATGGCGCTGTACGCGAGGCGATAAAAGGACCGCACGAGGAGGACCAGAGGTCTTTCGCACGCAGTCTACCATCCGTGACACGTCGTCTGGACTTTGCGGAATCTAGGGACGCACGATCGATAGTACCCGCGTCAATCGGAATCGAATGTCGATACGCGTAATAAAGCCGATGTTTGTAAAAGTGATTAATATAATCAAACGCTACGGTAGTGCACTGTTCGCGGATTGACTCGCGAGTGTAGACCGAACATATGTCGCAAGCGACAATATTGTAAAAAATCTCAATAAAGCAATCTGTGAGTTGGACAACAACAGATCAGTGTTTAATTAATTACGTGTAATTCCTTACCTGCGAGAAGCAAACTGGGAGGAAGACGTCAACGAAGTCCGACATCCTTGGGTGGAAAGCTGTCCGGGGATAAGCTGAAACAATATTAATATATAATACCTTGATATTTAATGGTTAAAATATCTGGCGACCGTCACAAGGGCGAAAGCTTCGAAGCCTGTGACTGGTAAGTACCGTATCTCCTAAACTGATATCGGCCCGGTTACAGTATCAATTTGACGTTAGTATGTCGTCGCGGCGCTGAGTTGAGCAATACTCGTAAATCTGGCGACCGTGACAGGACCACTCGTCGCAGTATAAAAGAAAAATTAGTGCGCGGCGCGGTGCGAAGAATAACTGTAAAGTCAAACGGATTAAAAATAAAGTCGCGAGTGTTAACAAACCGTAAGACGCGACGTAAAAAACAGTGAAATTTTTTTTTTAATAAAAACAAAGTGCGTAAGGATTGTTTTCCGGTCGTGACTCGAGAAGAGAAAGCACGCGGCACGGAGACAAAGAACGTAACCGTCGGGCGGCGTAACCCGATACGACGGCCATATTGCGAATGCGTACGGACAAAGAACCTTTGTGCGGCAACACCTGTCGATATACGTGAACGGACACGTGTGGAAAATCACTGAATTTTTTTTACTTTGTACGATATTCCGAGAAACCCGTAATATACGTAACGATTTACAAAACGCGGTACGCGGATATTTACGTTAGATTGACCGAAATAATCGTTAAAACAAATTGTCGCGATACAATTAACGAAGAAAAGTAGGTATTATGAAAAATCATAAACGTAATAGCGATAAAACCGTATAGAATAATCAAACGTTGGAGATAAATAATTGGAAAGAAAAATCGTTGAAATAATAAGTGAATTAAAGTCAAATCAAGAAGCTCATAATGTCCAAACCAAGCGATTCCGAAAAAACTTCCGAGATGGAGGGGGATCAAATTACGGTGAAAAAAGTAACCAAACCAAAGCGTACGCCGATCAAGGCGTTACGAAACAAATTAATATTCGACACTAATACGGAGATGAGTTCCGACGAGACCGACACGAGGGAAAGATTCGATAAACGTAAAAAACAAGATTCGCATGAAACAAGATTAAACGCGGTAGAAGAGTCAATGGATAAAATTTTAGACGCGTTAGAGGAATTAAAAATTCAAGAAAACCGACGCGATACGCGAGGTAGATATACGGACGCGAACGAAACGGGAATTTTCAGAGCGTGTTCGTTAAACGAAATTAGAATACCGAGAGGCGGGTGGTTAATGAGCCCGTTTCAAGACGTAAAATTCACAGGGAGAACGGATCCCATGAATCCGATGAGATTCATTAAAAGGTTCGAAAGGATAGCTCATTATGAGAATATCGAAGAACCGGAACAATTGTATTTTTTCGGTAAATGTTTGAAAGAACAAGCATCGATTTGGTTCGAGCTACAAGATTACGAACATATTATTGATGCAAAACAAGGATTCGTCGAACATTACTGGGGGGAAGAACAACAGGCGAAATGTCGCGAGAAGATTTATACGGGCAAATATAGGCAGTCTAAAAATTCGCGAATGTCCGATTACGCGCTAGATATAATTAAACAAGCAAAATTGTTAAACCCATTGATGGGTGACAAAGAGTTAATTAGATGCGTTAAGAGACACTTCGAAAAAGATGTTATGCGCGAAATTAGATCGACAACAGCGACGAATGTAGCCGAGTTGGTATCTTTGCTCGAGGAGATTCAGGACGAGAAGGAGATTATCGCGAAAGCGAGCGTAAACAATAAAACTTCCGCGAAAAATAATTCTTATAAAAGGAATGCGGAACAATCGAAATACGGCACGCAGACAGCGAAATATGATACAAGTAGAAGCGCGATCGGGTATAACAAAAACGTGAAAGCGTTACCGTGGCGCGAGGAGACGAATAGAAAGCAGAATAACCGCGACAAAAGTCCAAAACCGAAAATCGATTTTCCCAGCAGCGGATCGGATAGCGATAGGAAAACCGAAAAGAAACCGAAAGCGGAATCGAAATACGGGAAAAACGTAGATTACAAAAAAACCGCGAGCGGAAATAAATCGGATAAAAGAAAAGCGATCTTAGCTATCAAAGAAAATCGAGAAAAATCCGATTCGGAGGGGTCGAGCCGAGACGATAGTGTGGAGGAACGCGATTACGGGGACGTAGCGATTGACGAGGTAGAGGATAAAAGTTGCGAAGAAAGCGAGGAGGATAATGAAAAGCAATTAGCTATCGTGAGAATGCACGATATTATCAAGGACGTAGACGAAACTGAAGCGGAACCGAAAAAAGATTTCAAGGACAAACCGTTGGTATTCGCGAGAGTCGGTAAAACATACGTGACAACTTTGTTGGATACGGGAGCGAATTTTTCCGTTATGTCGAAAGACACGCTCGATAGACTAACGAAAAACAACGAAAATGTAAAAAAGATACCGGTTCGGAAATGCGTAATGCGCGGGGCGTTCAAAGAAAAGGGACAGACGATTCCGTGGAAAATACAAATCGACTTAGACATTAATGGACAAAAAATAACACAAGAATTTTATGTGGCCGAAAGATTAATATATCCAATGATTCTAGGATATAACGCACTAAAGAAATATAAAGCTCACCTCGAATGGAAGGATAACCGGTTTGAAATAAAATTCGATAAACTAGCTGTACCGGAAAAACCGAAAACTACAACGAAAACCGTGGGGGAAGGAAAGATAATCGCGACAGAAATAAAAGACGCGAAATTCATATCTAAAAAGGATAAAACAACAAACACGGTAAAATCGAGTTTGGAAGGGGGCAAAACGATCGAACGAAAACCGGGAGTTGAAAAAAAAACGATAGTCGCGGTTGAAACAACGAGCGCGAAAAAATCGAAATTGGAAGGGGGCGAAACGCTCGAACAAATATTGAACAAATATGAAAAATTATTCGAAGGAGGAATAGGTCGAATTAACAACTACAAACATAAAATTGAAATGATAGACGACAAGGGATTTAAAAAGAAGTCCTACCCGATTCCAGAGATACATAAAGAAAAAGTAAAAAATCATATCGCGGAATGGGAGAGACAGGGTATAGTGGCGAAAGCCCCGACTCAATATATTAGTCCTTTAGTAGCGGTTGTAAAAAAATCGGGAGACTTGCGCGTATGTTTAGACGCGCGCGAGCTAAACAAAAAAATGAAAAACGATCACGCGCAACCCCCAACGATCGAAGAAATCTTCACAAAGATAGGTAACCGGAAATTTTTTACGACACTCGACGTAACTCAAGCATTCTGGCAAATTCCATTAGAAAAAGAAAGTAGAAAATTTACGGGGTTTATGTTCAACAACCAATCATATATATTTAAAAGAATGCCTTTTGGTTTGAAAACCGCGGGAGCATCGTTCACACGAGCGATGAATAGAGCGCTAAATGATGAAACAATGGATTACGTTATTGTATATCTCGACGACATCCTGATAGCCTCTAACACATTCGAACAACATCTGAAACATATAAACACGGTGTTAGATAAATTACAACGAGCCGGTTTTAAACTAAATCGAGAAAAGTGCGAGTTCGTAAAACCGGAAATAAAATTTTTGGGACATACATTCAACGAGATAACCGCGGACATAAATACGGACACGAGACTAGCCATAAAAAATTTCGCGAAACCGACGAATAAGAAGGGAGTACAGGCTTTCCTCGGGTTAGTCAATTGGGACAGGAGATTCATCAAGAATCTCGCGCGAATGACTAGACCACTCGAAAAATTATTGAAAAAAGACGCCAAGTTCGATTGGGGCGACGAACAACAAAAAGCCTTCAACGATATAAAAATCGCGTTCGACGAAGCACCGATGTTATATCCAACCAAGCCAAATATGAATTTCGGACTCGATATAGATGCATCCAAAACGGGATTAGGCGCGAGACTGTATCAATTTAAAAATAACGATGAAACCAAGTTAACGATAGCATACGCAAGTAGAAGTCTAAAACCGACGGAATTAAACTACACGGTAACGGAATTGGAATGCCTAGCGTTAATCTTCGCGCTTAGAAAGTGGCATGTGCTACTAATGGGTAGGAAAGTACGGATAAACACCGATCACAAAGCGATACAATTCGTTAACGCATGCGCAAAGTCGAGCGAAAGAATAGCTAGATGGATAGCATTTATGCAGGAATTCGATTTAGAAATAAATCATATACCTGGGAAAGATAACAAAATAGCCGATTGTTTGTCGCGACAAGACGAACCGGAAATAACAAACAGAAACAACGGAAACGTATTAGAGATATGCGCAACGATAAATCACAACGACGCGATTAATACCGAGGAATGGATAAATTTAATAAAAAATGCGCAGAACGAAGATAATGATTTACGCGATCTCGTAAACGAACAACCAAATTTATATAAAATTAGAGACGAATTGGTAAGAATACGAAACGGAACCGAGGAAAGAATAGTCGTACCGAACAAAGTAGCGTGGGAACTCATTAATTTGATTCACCGTTTTCTCGTCCATTTCGGGACCGATAAAGTCAAAGAATTCGCAATGCGATTTTTCGAGATAAAAAACCTCGAAAGAATCGTAAGAGACGTTGTAGCATCCTGTCACATATGCATAGGAGCAAAATATTACACACGACCAACGCGAGGGGAGGAATATTATGAGCTTCCAAACGATAAGGGAAAAACGATTTCATTAGATATATTCGGGCCGTTGCCAAAAACGCGAGCGGGAAATAAATATATCATGGTATTTATGGATCAGTTTTCGAAGATTACTAAATGTTATCCGGTAAAAAATCAAAAACTCGAAACAATAATAAACATAATCGAGGAAAAATTTTTAAATGAAACTGGAATACCGGAAACAATTCTTACGGACAACGGTGGTCAATTCGTAACCCAACGATGGAAAGATTACGCGGTGCAAGCCGGTTTCGGGATTAGACGCACATCGCCATACAATCCACAAGCCAACCCTGTGGAAAGAGTTATGAGGGAACTCGGAAGAGTCATTAGGACATACTTCCATGATCGCCAAACCCAATGGGACAAGATTATCGAAAGATTCGAAAAGACGGTGAACAACACGGAGCATTTCAGTACCGGAAGCGTACCGACAACACTGCATCCGGAAATAGACGAGAAACTCAAAATAGACCCGAGGATACAACCGGAGGAAGAAAGACAAATCGATATGGAAGAAAAGAGAAGAGAAGTAGTTCAACACCTCGAAAGAAAAGCAGCGACAAGAAAAACTCAAACGGACAAGCACGGAGCGGCAAAAGACTTGGAACCGGGAGATGGAGTCTGGATAAGGCTACACAGAAGATCTGATGCAAGCAGAAAAACAACCCGGAAAATACATAAAGTCTATGATGGACCGTACAAAGTACGAGAAATCATAAAAAAAAACGCATATTTAATCGAAGATCTGGAAGGGAGTTCGTTGGGAGTATTCAACGCTAGACAATTGCGACCACATCGAGAGCCAAAGCTGAAAAATCCAGAAGCAGTTCCGGAGGAAGCGGAAGGCGCAATAAACGTAATTCGAGTCATCCCGGAAATAAAATTAAAATATCCAATACACACGGATAGAGAAACACCGAAGGAAGAAAATAAAATTATATCGTCGAAAAAAAATGGTATAATTAAAAAGAAAATACCTGAAAACCAGACGAAGGAGAAGGAGAACCAAACAGCACGCGAAAAGGAACCTGAAAAAGAAAAACAAAAGATTAGAGTAAAGAAAACATCACCGCAAGAAGAACACGCGAAGAGAAGTATCCAGAGAACCCGTGATGGAAGACCTGAAACAAAAGAAAAAAATAATAAAAAACTTTGTAAATACAATAAAGAAAGAAAAATAAAGGAAAAAGAAATATGGCTTAAAAGAAACTTCGAACTAACAAGAAGCGAAGAAACGCTACGAATAGTAAATGAAGAACCCGTAGCGATAAACTATAGAACAAACGGAATACGAAAAATCGTAACCGAGGGTACTCGAGAAGCGAGAGACGATACTGAGGCACAAGCGAGGAGTGGGGAGTCAGTGGTAACCGACGACGACGCAACAGGTGACGCGATATCCGAGTTCAGTACCAGCCGACAAAGCGACAAGTACACACGGGATATAACACGCGAACAAATAATACGCGAGTGGTGCGAACGTTTCGGTATCGATACAAAAGACAATAGCGCGAACATGGAAAGTGAGAAGTCATTAAAGAAGAATCTCGAAGACCTGACGAAGGAGGAACAAGAATTAAAAAGAGAAATCAACGAGTTAGTAAAATCTCGCGAAAAAGCTATCCAAGCGGAGAGAAGAAAAGCTAACAGAGTGGAAATACGCAGAGGAATAGCAAACAGACTGAGAGAAGCACCGGAAACGGTGGAAGATAGCGATGGAGAAGAAGAGATGAACGCGATCTTCCGGAAAATAAGAGACAAGAACCAAAATACAGTGAATTTCAAAGACAAAATCATAATAACGAATAAAAAAGAAGATATAAGTGTGTCATTCATCGCCGATGCATCGATAAAGTCGAATAAACCGTTGAGTGAATGAAAAAACAAACACATCAAAAAAACTTATTGTGTGGAAAACAGGTAGCATAATTCGAGATGCGCACGCAGAATGGGCCGATGAAAAATTATTTAAACCATCTAAAGAAAGTGAAATTCAACAAACCACTGAACAACCAGCGTCGATACGATTCTCGAACGACGAGGACCGAGACTTAAACGCGGAACGAGAAAAGAACGACACAAAAACACAAGCGGAGGATACGAAAAGAAAAACAAAGCGCACACAAACAAAAGCTGAAGTGAAAGAGAACCCGGTCGTTAAAATAACGAAAATAGAAAAAATTAAAGAAGCGACAAGAGGATCTAAAGAACTAAAACAACTAATTCAGAAAACGAACACAAAAATGCTGGAAACTTATAAAAGAAAACAAGAAAAAAGAAAAATATCTTACAAAGAAGAATCTTCCGAAGAATCAAACGACGAACAAAAGAAACAAAAAGGAAGGAAGATTAAAAAATCCAGCCACACAGACGACACATCAAACGAAGATAAACCAAAAAAGAGTGCTACCCCTGTCCCTATGGAATATTTGAATGCGGAACCTTCCACATCCAAAGAGGAAGGGGGTATGCAACCGATGGGTGGTTGCAGGACAGTGGAAGCACTGACGACCCTGACCGATGACCTGATGGAGGAAGCACTTGCAGTCCTGACCAACGACGGGTCAAATGCAGTCCCAGCGAACCTAACCGGAAACGGAGGGACAAGGGACAGCGATGAGGACGGAATCGAGAGAAAACTCGATTCGTAAGGTGCGAGGGAGTTTTTATTTTCCGCTGATTTATTTTAAGCGAGGCGCACAGTGTCCAGGAGCGTTTGTAATAATTAAGTAAAGATTAATTTGAGTTAGGATCGATATGGAAGGTTATTTAATTTCGATTTATATCCGAGAGAGGATTTATGTTATCAATTGCGACCTAGCGAACGTGCAAGGATTGCGGAACATTTAGACGCAAGCGAAATAACATATAATAGATTTAACGCGTTGCGACAAAGTACATTATTTAATTTGAGTTATTTTGTATTAATTGAAGTATTTCTTTAAGTTGGAACGACCTATCGATCTAAATTGGTTATTTGGAAAATTAAGTGCAGGCGAGACGATACGACACTGTGATCGCGCGTGCGGTTAATTTAATCATTGGATTTTGTTCATCTAGCATTATTAAAGTCATTTAGTTAGTTAAAATTGATCCATCGATCATAGTGAAATAATTGAAAAGTTGGGCTAATGAAAAGCGGATACTAAGTGCCTAACGCGATGCGTTCGAATTCAATATTGAATTTAATTTATTTAAAGTCCTCGAATATGTTTTTGTGATAAAAAATGATCTAGCGAGCGATATAGGATGATCGAGATATGGGTTACGATGGAAAGCCCATATGAAGCAGTTATTATCTTCCGGCGCGACGCGAACGATCTTGAGGCACAATTTGATTTATTTTGAGTATCTAACAATAGTTATATATAAGTTAATACGATCTATCGATCCTTAGAATTCGAAACGCAATCAGATGCTCGAGTAGATTAAATGATGCGATGCGATTAATTTGAATTAATAATTTAGTTTATTTTACGTCACCAATAATATTTAGTTAGACAAATAAGTGCCAGCGAGTTGACGCGCTAGGAATAATTTTAGTTATTAGATAAACACAGATAATTTTCATATGTATTATAATTTAGTTTATTTTACGTCATCAATAATATTTAGTTAGACAAATAAGTGACAGCGAGTTGACGCGCTAGGAATAATTTTAGTTATTAGATAAACACAGATCGATGCAAACAATGTAAATATGTACAAAAGTTTAGTTTATAATTTTCATATGTATTATAATACTACAATTGAGATTTCGCAACGACACGCGTGCATCGGCGGTGAATCCAATTGGCGCGCGGCTACTCACCACTGGACGGGCCGTGATTGGCCGATGCCGAAGGAGAGGGGATGGCGCTGTACGCGAGGCGATAAAAGGACCGCACGAGGAGGACCAGAGGTCTTTCGCACGCAGTCTACCATCCGTGACACGTCGTCTGGACTTTGCGGAATCTAGGGACGCACGATCGATAGTACCCGCGTCAATCGGAATCGAATGTCGATACGCGTAATAAAGCCGATGTTTGTAAAAGTGATTAATATAATCAAACGCTACGGTAGTGCACTGTTCGCGGATTGACTCGCGAGTGTAGACCGAACATATGTCGCAAGCGACAATATTGTAAAAAATCTCAATAAAGCAATCTGTGAGTTGGACAACAACAGATCAGTGTTTAATTAATTACGTGTAATTCCTTAACTGCGAGAAGCAAACTGGGAGGAAGACGTCAACGAAGTCCGACATCCTTGGGTGGAAAGCTGTCCGGGGATAAGCTGAAACAATATTAATATATAATACCTTGATATTTAATGGTTAAAATATCTGGCGACCGTCACAAGGGCGAAAGCGTCGAAGCCTGTGACTGGTAAGTACCGTATCTCCTAAACTGATATCGGCCCGGTTACAACCTCACCTCACCTCACCTCACCTCACCACACCTCACCTCACCTCACCTCACCTCACCGCACCTTGAGATCGGTGGAACAGACACCATCCAAGGAGATCCCATGGAGCGACCGAGAGGACAGATTGGCGAGAGAGGCTAGCCCGGCGTCGAGCAGGGGAACGAGGACGCCAAGGTACAGAACGGTACAAAAGCTGACCGAACCGAAGGAGGACGGAATGCCGAGGATGACAACATTTCTCGAGCGGATCTCGGACTCCGAGGACTCGGAGGTGAAATCGAGAGGCGACGACGAGCAGCAGACACGACCGAAACTGTAAGTCGTGAGTAAGGGGAGTCGCGAGAGGCACTCGGTGCAGCAAGTTAGTTTTAAGTTTGACACGAAAGTTCTAATAGTTTAGAGGTTCAGGTGCAGTGGCACTGTCGTTAAATTTAGTTGTTACACGAAAGTTAAGTGCAGCGGCACCATAAGTACAGATATGTGTAATTTTTAGTTTGCACTGTGTTGCATTTTTTGATAAAAGTAATTTATGTTTTGCACTTTGTTGCACTTTTTGTTAATTTAAACTAGTTGAGTAAAAACAAGAGTTTAATTTATTTTATAGAAGTTAACAAGTGTAGATGTAGTGCACTTTTTTAGTAGTAGTTATATACACTTTGGAACACTTTCAGTTTTTTCTTGAATATAATAAGAGTCTGCGTTGGACGGGTTAAAAGAGTGCAACTCTATTGTACTTTTGCGTTACAGTTACCTGCACTTTGCTGCAATTTACTGCCGAATATAGTTTAGTTTGGTTATTTAATGTCTCGAACAGAGAAGGATAAGAAAGATAAAATTTATGTTTTTATATAACGTTGTTAATTTATTATTTTATCGGCGTTTAAGACAGATGCGTTGACCAGCGGGTCAGACTATAGTATATAAGAACACCGGTAGGTGGCGACATGCAAAGGAGTGGGGATAGCCCTATAAACGAGAGAACGAGCAGCGGCTCGTGGCCACTTATGGAAATTTCGTTGTTCGATTTAGATCGCGAGCTCTTGAGAAGTCTGGTCCGCGGATATTAACCATTGATATATGTTTCATTTATCGAGTCTGTGTGTTGTACGCGTTTGCTTAATGCAATTTTTGTTATCGTGTAACGTGTTACTAAAACCGAAGCGTAAGTTTATAACGTTGTACCGCGCGATCATTCGTGTGAGTGCGTGTCATAAATGTGATATTAACTTAAAATATATTTTATATATTTCAAATGAACTAAAAGAGTACTTAACAGTTACTTACCAACAATTTTGTATTCCCACGAAATCCTATGTTCTCCTGGTGATTATCGAGGCGGCGTCCTTAACGGTGAGCGCTGAAGAATCCCTCGGTGACCTGAAAAGAAAAGAAAAGACAATTAGTGAGGAATATCTAGGAATCTGTTATACTGCGTCGTACTCACGGCGTAGTAGCTATTGCGTCATCGGTGATCGTGTCGAGACACGTCCAAGAGGCGGCCATTTTGTCGACGTCGAGAACAAAGGATTGCATCAGCCTAGCGGCGGCCATCTTGACGACCGTTGTACATCAGGACAAAGAACTGCGTCACGAGGTCCGAGACAAGAATTTCCTTGTTCGTGGTTGGTAAAACGAACTGGCGACCGTAATATAACAAAGGTAAGAGAACCCTTAACATTAACTGTAGCTTAAGCCATCTGGTTGTCCGGTCACAACCTCACCTTGCAACCGAAGGTTCCAGCAACAACCGCACCAATGATTCCCGATACCGAGGAGGAGACCTTGGAGGAATTGGTGGAGGTGCCTGAGCTCAGCCAGGCGCAAGAAGCGCCGGATGCGGAATCCAGCATGGAGTGTATTCCGGAGGAGCATCCCGAGCAGGATCAGAACGAGAAAAACCCGGACGAGCAGCGGCGAGAGGACGCGGTGGCGATCCAGGACGACGTCGGCGAGCAGGCCAACAGCGAGGAGGATCAGCAGACTCCGCCGGTGATGCTGAAATATAGCGTCTAAGTATTTTCTTTTGTTCCGGAAGAAATCCTTTGTTCGGGAAATGATGTTATTTTATTTGTTTTTGTTCTGCCAAAGAAGGACAGATTTATATAGTAAAGGACAAAGAGTCCTTTGTCCGAGGCGAAACCTTTTTGTTTATACCATTTCTCAGGGACAATGGTTTTGTTATTAGCGCGTATAGCGACTCTATAAATTTTATTTTATTTAGTTTAAGCTATTGTATTTTATTTATCAATAAAACCATTGTATTTAGTTATTAAAAGCTCAAGGCTGCCAGAAATGTACCTGCGTAGCGTAAGAAAACAAATAGATGTAGGATCCTTTGTTCCATTGTTCGCGGAAACAAAGGATTAGAGTGCGCATGCGCGACGCACTGGGCATGCGCCGAACCGCCGTGCGGCATAGACGGAGTGGGGGAAGGGTATATAAGGATGCGCAGAGCAGTAGTAGCTCTTCTCTTCTTTTCCGGGCTCGCGTCGCGACAAGTAACCCGTACAACATAGTATTGTGAAAAGTTACGTCGAATCGCATATCGATGCGCAATTACGGAAAACTATATTTTGCGTTAATTAAAGTGAATTTTATTTATGTAGTGATTTATTTTATTAATATTAAATTAATAATTTCTTTAAAAAAGTGTTTTGATTACCTGGTGTCCTGGGGTGTCATTTCCTCGAAGAAGTCCAATTCCGGGTGATATCCTGGTAACTGGGATGTAAGTCCGTGGTCGTGCGGCATCCTAAAACTGTAAAAGAGTGCTAATTAGTGGAAAAAGTCAATTACGTGCGAGAAAATACGCGTTTTCTAAAACTGCGTAGTGCGTGACGTCACCGATCCTGTCGCGACAAGTTTGCGGCGGACAAAGGAAAGGGGCGTGACTAAAGTGACCGTTGGTGGCGTGACGCAGCAACGGCCGATAGGGGGCGTGGCCTCTTGAAACAAAGGAGGAGGCACCAAACAAAGGAGAAGGCACCGAACAAAGGGATCCACACAACAAAGGAGCGGCCAAACAAGGAGCACCGAGTGAGAGAGAGCATTGCTATAGAGGGGCCGGAGAACAACGGAACGACCCGAGCACCCTTCTACCTAACAGTACCTTGCTCGTTAAGGGTTAAACGAGCTGGCGACCGATTAATTAAAGTTAAGAGAACCCTTTACGAATAAGACCAAAGCATATTCTAGTCCATTGTCCGGTCAATACCTCACCTCACGTCACCTCACCTCACCTCACCGCACCTTGAGATCGGTGGAAAAGGCACCATCCAAGGAGATCCCATGGAGCGACCGAGAGGACAGGTTGGCGAGAGAGGCGAGCCCGGCGTCGAGCAGGGGAACGAGGACGCCAAGGTACAGAACGGTACAAAAGCTGACCGAACCGAAGGAGGACGGAATGCCGAGGATGACAACATTTCTCGAGCGGATCTCGGACTCCGAGGACTCGGAGGTGAAATCGAGAGGCGACGACGAGCAACAGACACGACCGAAACCGTAAGTCGTGAGGAAGGGATGTCGCAAGAGGCACTCGGGGCAGCAAGTTAATTTTAAGTTTAATTTGAAGGTTCAAATAGTTTAGAGGTTCAGGTGCAGCGGCACTGTCGTGAAATTTAATTTGTTACACGAGAGTTAAGTGCAGCGGCACTATGAGTACAGATACGTGTAATTTTTGTTTTGCATTTTGTTGCATTTTTTGATAAGAGTAAATTTTGTTTTGCACTTTGTTGCACTTTTTAATAATTTGAACTAGTTGAGTAAAAATAAGAGTTTTATTTATTTTATAGAACAAGTGCAGAAGTAGTGCATTTTTAATTAGTAGTTATCTACACTTTATGACACTTTCAGTTTTCTTGAATATAATAAGAGTCTGCGTTGGACGAGTTAAAAGAGTGCAACTCTATTGCACTTTTGCGTTACAGTTACTTGCACTTTGCTGCATTGTACTGCCGAATATAGTTTTGTTTTGTTTATTTAATGTTTCGAACAGAGAGTGATAAGAAATGTGGAATTTATGTTTATTTATAACGTTGTTAATTTATATATTATCGGCGTTTAAGACAAATGCGTTGACCAGCGGGTCAGACTCTAGTACGCAGGTACACCGGTAGGTGGCGACATGCGAAGGAGTGGGGATAGCCCTATAAATGAGAGAGCGAACAGCGGCTCGAGGCCACTTGTGAAAGTTTTGTCGTTCGACTAAGATCGCGAGCTTTTGAGAGTTTGGTCCGCGGATATTAACAATTGATACAAGTTTTTATTTATCAAGTCCGTGTATTTTACGCGTTTGCTTGATGCATATTTTGTTGTCGTGTAACGCGTTACTGAAACCGAAGCGTGGATTTATAACGTTGTACCGCGTGATTGTACGTGTGCGTGCGTATCATAAATGTGATATAAACTTAAAATATATTTTATATATTTTGAATGAACTAAAAGAGTACTTACCAGTTACTTACCAACAATTCCGTATTCCCACGAGATCCTATATTTTCCTGGTGATTATCGAGGCGGCGTCCTTAACGGTGAGTGCTGAAGAATCCCTCGGTGACCTGAAAAAAAAAGAAAAGACAATTAGTGAGGAATATCTAGGAATCTGTTATACTGCGTCGTACTCACGGCGTAGTAGCGATTGCGTCATCGGTGATCGTGTCGAGACACGTCCAAGAGGCGGCCATTTAGTCGACGTCGAGAACAAAGGATTGCATCAGCCTAGCGGCGGCCATCTTGACGACCGTTGTACATCAGGACAAAGAACTGCGTCACGAGGTCCGAGACGAGAATTTCCTTGTTCGTGGTGGGTAAAACGAACTGGCGACCGTAATATAACAAAGGTAAGAGAACCTATAACATTAACTGTAGCTTAAGCCATCTGGTTGTCCGGTCACAACCTCACCTCACCTCACCTCACCTCACCTCACCTCATCTTGTGACCGGACAATTGTCAGCGAGAGTTAACGGAAAATAATTGAAATAGGTTTTCCTACCTTGAAAATACGGTCGCCAGACTGTTTAGCCGCCAACAGTCAAGGTTCCGACACCAGAAGACTTCCTCTCCTTTGTTACGGCGCCGGTTTATTGTTCCGGGTGGTTGACCCGTTATCTCTTTGTGTCCAACGTTGACCCGTTGTTTCTTTGTGTCCAATTTTGACCCGTTGATGGTCTCACACTCGAAGATGGTCCTTTGTCTCGAAGCTGACCTTTTATGTTGACCCGCCCTTTGTCCACGGATCCCTTTGTGTTCGTGGGCTGCTTCCCCCTCTCTCGTTCCAAAGTAACACGCCACCAAGATGGCGTCGGATAGAAATAGGCCACGCCCACTGGCCTTCGTTTCACTCAACTGCGTCACCGCTCGGCTGACGCAATAACCGTCGCGGTTACTAAGCCACGCCCACTCCTTTGTTCTCACTCAACTGCGTCACCAACTGTATGACGCAATAACCGTCACTATTGCGTAATGTCAATTTTAACACGTTTTCACTCGCGTTTTTCGCCGTCGGACGATAATTCCTGTTAATTACCTTCGTTTTTAATGTTTCAGGATGCCGTTTTTCCACGGGAAGCTTCACCAGGTCTCTGGATTTCACCGTACGACACCTCTACTTCTTCGTTCACGGAATCTCAGGAATTTGGTTATCTCGTCACCGGGTAAGTAAATCAACGCTTCTTTTAATTATTATTAAATAATAAAAATATATTTATTTAGATACATTATTATATAAATATATATCACATGGATTAATCGTAATTCTCGACATCCGGTTGTTACAATCACATTTACGCGTCGTTACCACGCTCGCGCGATTCCGAAATATCATTAGACGTTTAATTAATCTTAGTTTTAACGTAAATATATATTCTACGCGTCACACACTTCGTTACTACGCGTTACATGAGCTTAGCGCACGCGCTTTGTCCTCGAACGACTACTAGCTTCATTCTGCGACTAAGACTCTCAAAAAGCTCTCGAGAGCCCTCTGCACGCTTTTACATATGCGTCTCCCCACCATCGCGACACCTCTCGGCGGCTCGACGCATGCGCAGACCCTTTGTTCGGTTATCACAAAGGGCCTTTGTTGATACAAACAAAGAAAATGATATAATGAGCGCCATCTGCGTGCATACATTTAAAACAAACATTACAGAGTACATTAAACAAAAGAAACAAAGAACTATTGCTATTCTTAAATACTTATATTTATCGCTTAATACTAGGTTATACAAAATGATTGCTAGTTTATATAATACATAAAATAAATAAACTCATCGCTAAGTGAACAAAATAAACAGACTTGTAGCCTCTCCGGCTCTAGACTAGCACCGTTCGCTCGCTGCTAACTTCCTATTAGCTCTTGACAAAAAATTTCCCTACTCCTTTATTACGTCGCTGTCGTCCAGCGACTGGGTCAACTCAACGGGCTGTTGAGTTGATTCTTGTCTCTCGGCCTCCTCTGGTCGCTGCTCCACACTCGGAGTGTCCTCCTCTGCGAACCCCATCTTTGGCCGCTCCTCCGCATTCGCGTCCTTCTCCTCGACCCCCTTGTCGACCTTCGGTTCATCCGGCTGTCCCTCCATCTCGATTCTGTAGCGTAGGATCGTGGCGGGCTGGTCAGGACGAACCTCCGGCTTCAACCTCACCTCACCTCACCTCACCTCACCTCACCGCACCATGAAACCGGAGGTTCCAGGTTACCTTTCGCCAATGATACCCGCTGACCAAACCGGCATGGATGAGGATGTCGAGGTGCCGATGGAAACTCAGCAGCCAGATGAGCCGGGATTTTCGGGAGATGCGCCGGACCAGCCCAGCGAGGCGGATCAACCGGCGACACAGAGAGACGACGAGGAGAACGTCATCGACGACGAGACGGATCAACCGTCGACGAAGGAGGACGATGACGGGAAGTCCAACGACAACCGGGAGGACCAGAAGCAATCCCCTCCCGTTAGCCTTAAGTATCAGATATAGTTTTAGATATGTTAAGGTTTTATTATTGTTATTGAGACACTATATAGCGACACACTGCCATTTAGTGCAGAATAATTAAGTTTTTCTTTGTTTTGGACAAAAAGTCCATTGTCCGCGGAGCTGTGACACAGTAATCATTTAGTTTCTTTGTTTTGGACAAAAGTCCATTGTCCGCGGGTTTGTTGGAGATTACAACAATAAGTTTTTCTTTCCGGGACAAGAGTCCTTAGTTTAACAGTACAAATATGTTTCTTCTTTTAAGTTCCATTATCTTGGACAAAGGTGTATTGTCCAAGCGTCTTTATTTATGTTCCAAAATCATAGTCCGTAAGAGAATGGCTGTGATTGAATTATAGCGTTGTGAATTTTATTTTATGCTCAGTTATCGCGATTTGTGCGAGTTTTGTATTAATTTTACTAATTATAGCTAATTTATAAGTGTGTTCTTTTGTTAGCTGTAAGATCCTTTGTTAGGACAAAGGGCCGCGTGATAGAATGGAAAGCGCATGCGCGGCGCACAGCGCAGGCGTCGAGCCGCCGATAGACGGCAGAAGAGAGGGGGAAACAGTATATAAGAGGCTGCAAGCGGGGACTCGAGGTCGTTCTTCCGGATAGCGCGTAGCTAGAGTAGGTTTTTGTCCGTACGTGTTTTTTCCAATACTCGATGCGTAATAACTAGTGCGTAACAGCGTGATATCCCGTGACGTGTTAAAAGCTTGTAAAGTACAAATATTTATTTAATATAATTATATTTTATTAAATATAAATATAATCAGTGTCGATTAATTACCCCGAGCAATTAATCATATCCTTCCGAGATCCTGTGCGTGAGGTGTCAGTTTTTGGATCCTGGGACAACCTGGGGAGCATCCACGTGAAGCAGAGACATCCTGGAACGTGGGGATAATAAAGTGATTAACGGGAAATCATCATTCGTGCGAAAAAGTGCGAAAAAATCGAGTTATTAGCGATTGTCGGTAACTGCGTCATCGTGCGTGTCGCGACAAGTTCGCTGAACAAAGGCCTGTGGGCGTGTCTTAAGAAAACCGTTAATGGCGTGACGCAGTAACGGTTGAAAGGGGGCGTGGCCTCTATAACAAAGCAAGCATCGCACAAAGGGAACACCGCACAAAGGAAACCTTGGAACAAAGGGGACCACGGAACAGAAGCATCTGGATAACAAAGGAACTAGCAGGACAAAGCCGAACAAAGGAAGGAGGCCAAAACAAAGCCAAACAAAGGGAAAAGGCCAAAACAAAGCCGAATACGTTAAAACCTTGCTTGTTAATGGTGAAACAAGCTGGCGACCGTTAATAAAGGTAAGAGAACCAATATTAAGCATAGTCTAATGCAAATTCTCACCAGTCGTCCGGTCACAGTAGAATAGCGACGAAACCGTGGAAATATTATCGCGTATCCTCGAGCTTGTGAGTAGGATTACAATAACAAACGAAGTCCGATAGCCCGTTTCCTCTGGTGATAACGCGGCTAACACTAAGATAACCAATCTAAATATTTAACTCTCGAAAATAAAGAGATTGGCGACCGTGACAGGACGTTGCTACGTAAAAGTGTCGTGAGTTAATCAAAGGCGGTAGCGCGAATACGATAGAGTCTGTTCGTAAAACAAAGCTTCCGTAAGACGGACGTAGCGACGCGGTAACGCGATTAAAGCGATAAAGCCATATCAAAGTATAACAAAGCGTATAATTATTTTTAAACGGGAATTGAATAAATCGCGAAGATTTCGAAATGTCCAACGACGAGAACAATAGGAACGATCCTCAGGACAAAGAGGCGTTCGTAGATAAACCGAGATTGAATAGATCTCCGATTAGAAAGGACGTACGTATGAATACGCGTTCGAAGAAAAACGTTAGTTCGGAAGAACAATACGGAATAATCGCGGCGGAAAACGACATTCTGCGCGAACAAAACAAGCAACTTCTAGAAATGTTGAAGGAGTTGGACGAACAAAGACCGATCTATAGCGGTGAAAGCTCGCGTAAACAAGACGGTTTGGTGAATTTATTAGGCGAATTAGCACGTCGAATAGAAGCGATGGAGGCTCGCGATAAGGGAATCGAGGGTAATAAAGGGCGCGTCGAGGACAAAGACTCCCGCGTAAAAGCGTCTCCGATAGACAAAGATTCCGCGAGTTCAGTCGTAAAAGTAGGCGAAAATGCTTTCGTGAATGCCAAATTACCGCGTGGCGGATGGCTGAAAAATCCTTTCGAGGAATTAACCTTCAAGGGTCATATAGATCCGCAAAACCCCATAAAATTCCTCAGGCGTTTCGAGAAGATAGCTAGATACGAGGGAGTGGGTAAAAACGATCAGTTGTATTATTTCGGACGATGCATGCGAGGAACAGCCTCTAATTGGTTCGATGTATGCGATCCGGATGATATAGACGAAGCGATAGATTCGTTCACGGATTATTTCTGGGGCGAAGAACAGCAGGCGCGATTTCGCGAAGACATTTACAACGGGCGATACAAATCCGAAGTTGGTACAACAATGGCGGAATACGCGTTAAACCTGTCGAAGCAGGATAAATATTTAAGACCTCCGATGTCTGAACACGAGGTAATTAGGTGCGTTAAAAGGCACTTTAAAGCGAGCGTAGCTCGTGAAATTAGACCGACAACGGTAAAGAACATCGAAGAGTTTGTTTCGTTACTCGACGAGATAGAGTACGAACAAAAAAAAACTCAACGTTTAAACTTCTGTGAAAAGGATAACGCGAAAGAAAGCAATACTGGCGCGAAAAGAACTAACGCGTACGGTGGCAGTAGCGTTAACAAGGAAACGAATACGCGGGGACGTGCGGACAACGCGAACGCGAACGCGAACAATAGAGCGGCGAGACCGTATACGCGATACGATAATAGAGACAACGCGAACAAAGCGGTGAGGCCGTACACAAAGGGAGAAGCGTATAATACGCGTAGAAGTAATGAAGAAGATAGAGATAGAGTACCGAATACGACGAAAACCGTAGAAACGCGAAATACCGAAACAGAGACCACGACAAAGGAACTGGTACCGTATAATAAAAACTTTGCGGCGAAACAGTCGACGAAGAAAGATGCGAGCGGTAGTAAAGATTCCTCGTCTCGTAGGGGCGTAGCGGCGATTAAGTCGGAAAGGGAAAGCGATGCTAGCGAATCCGAAGACAACGGGACGAACGACAAAAGAATCGCGATAATGCGTACTCAGCAGATAATACGCGATGTCGATGAGGTTTCCGAAGAGGATCAGGGCAAAAATAGCGCGAAAGCGATGCCGTACATAACGGTAACAATGGGAAAGCTAACCGTAAGAACTTTAATCGACACGGGAGCACAAATATCGGCAATAACAAAGACATTGTACGATAAAATAACGAATGCGGGAATTCCTTTGAGGATTATACCGATTAAAAAATTCTCGTTGATTGGGGCTTTTTCCGATAGGGGCCAACCGATCGCGAATAGGATTCAAATAAATTTCCGAATAAGGGAAACAGAATTCACACACGAGTTATACGTGGTGAAAAATCTAACTTACGATATGATAATCGGGATAGATTTCCTGACGGAGCAGACCGCGATACTAAAATGCGGGAGACAATTTTCGTTAGATTTCCATGAAAAGAAGGATAGTGGCGTCGAATTAAACGCGATTTCGATCGAAGACGCGCACATCTGTTTGGATAAAATCTTAAACGATCACGTAGACTTATTTCGCGACGAGATAGGCTGCGTAACGCATTATATGCACGAAATAACGATGAATTCGGAAAAACCTTTCAAAGGTAAAACTTATCCTGTACCAGACGTACATAGGGACAAAGTTAGGGAGCACTTGCTCGATTTAGAAGAAAGCGGAATAATAGAACGCGCGGCTACGCAATACGTAAATCCGTTAGTCGTAGTTGTAAAAAAGACCGGGGAGATTAGACTCTGTTTGGATGCACGGGAAATAAACAAGAGGATGACCAACGACCACGATCAACCTCCGACGATCGACGAAGTGTTTCGCCGTATAGGTGACAAAAGATTCTATTCGACGTTGGACGTGGCCAAGGCATTTTGGCAAGTACCGTTGACTGAAGACAGTAGAAAATTTACCGGATTTAAATTCGATAACCAGACGTACGTTTTTAAACGACTACCGTTCGGTTTGAAGACGGCGGGCGCGTCGTTTACTCGCGCGATGAGAAAAGCGATAGGCGATGAATGCGACCCGTTCACGATAATATACTTAGACGACATTCTTATTGCGTCGAACACAATGGAAGAGCATCTTTTCCACGTAAATTACATTCTCGAAAGGTTAGAAAAGGTAGGTTTTCGACTGAATAGAGACAAATGCGAGTTTTTTAAAACCGAGATTAAATTCTTAGGCCACACTTTTGATCAAATTCATGCCGAGATGAATGAAGACACTAAGATGGCCATACAAAACTTCGAGCGACCGAAAAATAAGAAGGCTATTCAAGCTTTTCTGGGGCTCGTAAATTGGGACCGTAGGTTCGTGAAAAATTTGTCCAAATTGACAAAGCCGTTAGAAAGACTTTTGGTGAAGAACGCGAAATTCGAGTGGACGGGCGAGATACAGAGGGCGTTCGCCGATATAAAGAGAGCGTTTTTCGAGGCACCGTGCCTATTTATTATAAGACCGGGATTAAAATTCGGCATGTTTGTAGATGCGTCAAAGTACGGACTTGGAGCGCGTTTATATCAATACAAGGATCAGAATCCTGACGAGAAATTTACTGTAGCTTATGCCAGTAGAAGTTTAAAGGGAGCGGAACTTAATTATACCGTAACGGAAATTGAGTGTCTAGCGTTAGTATGGGCGTTGCGAAAGTGGCATACCACTCTTCTAGGGCGTCACGTAAAAATCTATACGGATCATAGGGCTTTAATGTTCTTAACCGCTTGCGCGGAAGACAGTGCCCGTATTGCACGGTGGATGGCGTTCCTCAATGAATTCGAGTTGGAAATTTGTCACGTGCCCGGTAAAGAAAACGTAATCGCGGATACGTTGTCGAGAAACAATGTAAAGAACGGTTATGTTAAGAAAGAAGGAAAGACAAAAACGATCGCGGTTATTACACAACCCGATGATGACGTGGAGACAACGCGATGGGCGGAAATGTTAGCGGACGCGCAAAAAGCAGACGAAAGACTACAAAGAGAAATGGAGGCGGAACCGGAAACGTTACCTATAAGAAACGGACTTGTACGCGTAAACTCAGGTAGGAATGAGCGCATAGTCGTGCCGGATGCGTTAAAATGGCGGTTAATAATGCACGTGCATGAATACTTGCTACATTTCGGTACAGACAAAGTAACCGATTTCATGGAGAGGTACTTTTCTATCCATAACCTAGAGCGTTTAGTTCGCGACGTGGTAACGTCCTGTAGCGTTTGTCAAGCGACAAAGTACTATACGAGACCGACTCGTGGTACAGAATATTATGATTTACCGGAAAAACCGGGAAAGACGATTTCGATCGATCTGTTTGGTCCATTGCCACAGACACCGCGTGGAAACAAATATATACTAGTAAGCATGGATCAATTTTCCAAATTCACGAAATTGTATCCTATGAAAAATCAGAAGCTTGAGACAATAATGGATACCTTGCAACTTGAATATTTTTCGGAGTATGGGGTACCGAGCGAAATTTTAACAGACAATGGCGGGCAATTCATTACTAATCGATGGCGAGAATTTGCGGCGGACATTGGGTTCTCTGTACGCAAAACATCGCCGTACAACCCGCAGTCGAATCCAGTAGAGCGCGCAATGCGTGAATTAGACCGGATAATAAGGGTGTACGCACACGAGCGTCAAATGCGTTGGGACAAAATCGTCGACAGAGCGGAAAGGACGATCAACGCAACAGCACATCGTAGTACGGAGTTCAGACCTGTAGAACTACATCCAGGTATAGAGGAGCCTTTAAAAATTGACCCGAGACTAAGGCCGATAGAAGAAGATGACAATAGTGATGACGAAGCAGAGCTGGAGCATAAAATCGAGGAAGCAGCGCAGACACTGCAGAAGAGAGCTCAACAGCGTAAGAAGCAAACTGATAAACACGGAGAGGCGGAAACCTATCAACCAGGCGACAAAATTTGGGTAAAACTCCATCGAAGAAGCGACGCTAATCGTAGGTTAACGAGGAAAATTCATCTCGTTTACGATGGACCTTATATTGTACGCGCTGAGGTAAGGAAGAATGCTTATCTGGTGGAAGACGGAGAAGGAACTACACTAGGTACGTTCAATTCGCGGCAAATAAAGCCACATCGCGAAGCAAAACTTAAGCCAATAGCAGAGATAAATATGCTACGAGCTAAGCAAGAAATAAAGAAAATAGCGCGAATGGACATAGAGAAATTCGTGAAAGACGTCAAAGACGTACAAAAAAGTTCTGAAACAAACAAAAGTAAAAACAAAGAGGATATCATACTTACCGATGAATCCGACGACGACGAAGAGAGAATATCCGATGCGGAGAAATCTGAAAAAGAAACAAAGAGAAATCCATTGGACAGCAGCAATGAAGGAGGAGGACAGCGCCTAAGAAGAAAGAGATCACTCGTAAGCGAAAAAGGCATGAGGCATATATCCAGACTTATGAGACTGATTTCTGGGAAGCAACCACTCGATAACGTTGTTGGACTGGTGGAGAATCAGCAGATGAAGATCCTGTTTGACCATCGCGGAGAATTTAACGTGGTGACGGAAGGAGCGATCAAACAGATAGAATCAAAGGTTGGAAGACTGGAGAGACTCATAAACTCAGCGAGCATTCCAGCATACCTGAAAAAAGAAAAGAAAATTAAGGTAAGAGCGGTAAAACTAAACATAATTATCGCGAATCGAGAACTTAATATCGAAGCTATGATATTAAACAAAGAGGAAAAAATATGCGTTTTGTTCGGAAGACACGCATGTAAGGAAATGGGTAGGAAATTAAGCAAATTGCCCAAAGGTAACAATGAATTGACCAGATGGGATATTCATCTAACGGAGCAAGATAGAATAAAAATGCTCAAACAGAGAGAGAAAGAAGAAATAGAGAAACAAGCTGTAAAACGGAAAAACACTAAATCGTACATCGTATATGCAAAACGTGCGAAAACTTCCGTAAGCGAAGAAATTTACAAACAACCAAGCGACAAGGAAGTCGTGATAGCAGCGGAGGTCCAGAGTAAGCAGGCCGAAGCTGAAGAAGAAGACGAATCCAGGAGAATCAACGGAATGACCGGGGAGGATCCTGACAGGGCTTCAAAGAGCCTTGATAAAGTGATGGTGCGCGAAACAAAGTGCAAAAGTCACAAAGTGCGCGAAAGTAAAAATGAAAGCCAAATATCGCTAGAGAGCGAAAGCTTGAGTGATAGTGTGCGAATGGAAAAAATAGTAAATGTAAGTAGCGTGCCGTTGAGCGTTAACAAAGAAAAAACTGTCTTAGAGACTGTAGATAGCGTTAGAGTTAAGAAAAGTAGAATTTTAAGCGGAAAAACTTTCTTAGAGACAATAGAAAGCGATAAAATTAAGAAACACAGCGTTAAAAATAATGCGGAAACCATAAACTTAACAATCATATCGGATCTATCGATAATGGATCTAGAGAAAAATTTAGTAACAAGTACACCGAAAGAGGTGCAAAGAATTAGTAAAAACACAGATAAATTGATAAATAATAGTTTACAATCACAAAAAGAATTGAAAAATTTTAAAGTAGATTCGTTAAACAAAGAAAATGTAACTGATAACAAAGAAACAGTGCATAAAAGTAAACTTAAAGTACGGAACATCAATGAATTGAAAGAAAAAGATGTTTGCGTTGATAATATAACTATTAATAGTAGTTCAAACAAAGAAAGTAGCTCGTTAGAGAGCCAAAATTTATATAAAAATGATTGTAAATTAAGCCAAGACAGTCTAATAAACAAATTAGAGTCTAAAAGAAACAGTAACGAAAGTCTAGTGATAGATGTGTCAGACGACACTTTAATAATGTCCAGTGACGATGAAACTAACGAAACAGCTAGCAAAAGGCAAGCTGAAGATATAATGGTAATAAAAAAATAAATTACTAGAATTAAATAAACTAAGAATAATGCGAAATAAAGCGTTAAGCGATATACTAGAATTAAATAACCAAACGATAAGTTTAAGAAATAAAGAAAAACTAGACGAATTCACGTCGAAAATTAGAGATATCTTGCGAGAGATAGGCGAGGAACAAATGAGCGCGAAAAAAGACGATAAAATAGCCGATAAGAAAAAATTGTTGGAAAATAGCATAACTACGGTAAAAAATAAACTATGCGAGCGTAATTCCAACGAGTCGAGCGTCGAAACAGCGTCGAGTAGCGTGAAAACTAGTGAAAACACTAAAGAAAAGAACAATACAGTGATAAAGAACATTGAGACAATAAACCGGATAGTTTCCGAACACACCGAGTGTAGAGGGCGTTCCGATGTCATGGAAAACAGCCCTAAGGACCAAATCCAATATGGCGAAGTACAGCTGTCACGCGACGATCTAAACAGCGTAGTGACCGTGAAAAAAAGCAGAATACAGTGCGAAATGGATTACAAGAGCCAAATACAAAAGCTCAGAGAGGAGGAGAACATCTTGCTGCGTCGAATCGACAAAAAGATAAGGATGCAGGGGATAATTAAGAAGCAGCAGACTAGGATAAATATGTTGCGGAAATTGGCCGGCGAGGAAGAAGACGACGCATTTCCAACGCCGATGGAAGTGGAAGAAATCTCTACGAGAGAAAACGAAAGAACGTCGGAAGTGTCGAGAAAAGTATTTTTCGCACTACAGGCGGTAAACACGCAGGGTACGTTCTGCAAAAAGGCGTCTATAGTAGACAAGGACAATAAAGCCGTATACGACGTAAATGTGATCGTGACGGTGAAAAGTGTAAAACAAAGTAAAAGTGGGGTGAAACCGATAAATATGAACCTCACGATAAAAAACAATAAAATCGACGGTAAAATATCGTTCGTCGATGACAAAGACCAAGTGATTCCGTGTAGTTTGGAAAAGGTAATAGGAAAATTCAAACAAAGTGACACGCGAATAGGAGAATAGGCGAATAGACAAGGAGAATCAACCAAAAACGGTGAAACCAAAAATCACGAGTGACGTGAGAATTTGTCTGCCTAAAATAGACAGCAAATATAAATACTCGCGACGCAGTGACAAAGACAATAAAGACACTAAACAAAGAGAACAAGTGGCGAGTGAAAAATGCGCGACAGAAACAAAGTCCGATGAAAAGAGACTTAAAGAAGAAATCGTGCAACTGAAGGAACTGCTCGCGCATGCGAAGCGCAGCGGGGATACTCTCAGCCAGAAAAACAACCTTGACGACAGCGACGACTTCGAGAAGGGGCTTCCCCGTTACAAGAAGTCCCGTCGAAGCCCCTTGGCGGGGGTATTGAAACCGGAGGTTCCAGGTTACCTTTCGCCAATGATACCCGCTGACCAAACCGGCATGGATGAGGATGTCGAGGTGCCGATGGAAACTCAGCAGCCAGATGAGCCGGGATTTTCGGAAGATGCGCCGGACCAGCCCAGCGAGGCGGATCAACCGGCGACACAGAGAGACGACGAGGAGAACGTCATCGACGACGAGACGGATCAACCGTCGACGAAGGAGGACGATGACGGGAAGTCCAACGACAACCGGGAGGACCAGAAGCAATCCCCTCCCGTTAGCCTTAAGTATCAGATATAGTTTTAGATATGTTAAGGTTTTATTATTGTTATTGAGACACTATATAGCGACACACTGCCATTTAGTGCAGAATAATTAAGTTTTTCTTTGTTTTGGACAAAAAGTCCATTGTCCGCGGGTTTGTTGGAGATTACAACAATAAGTTTTTCTTTCCGGGACAAGAGTCCTTAGTTTAACAGTACAAATATGTTTCTTCTTTTAAGTTCCATTATCTTGGACAAAGGTGTATTGTCCAAGCGTCTTTATTTATGTTCCAAAATCATAGTCCGTAAGAGAATGGCTGTGATTGAATTATAGCGTTGTGAATTTTATTTTATGCTCAGTTATCGCGATTTGTGCGAGTTTTGTATTAATTTTACTAATTATAGCTAATTTATAAGTGTGTTCTTTTGTTAGCTGTAAGATCCTTTGTTAGGACAAAGGGCCGCGTGATAGAATGGAAAGCGCATGCGCGGCGCACAGCGCAGGCGTCGAGCCGCCGATAGACGGCAGAAGAGAGGGGGAAACAGTATATAAGAGGCTGCAAGCGGGGACTCGAGGTCGTTCTTCCGGATAGCGCGTAGCTAGAGTAGGTTTTTGTCCGTACGTGTTTTTTCCAATACTCGATGCGTAATAACTAGTGCGTAACAGCGTGATATCCCGTGACGTGTTAAAAGCTTGTAAAGTACAAATATTTATTTAATATAATTATATTTTATTAAATATAAATATAATCAGTGTCGATTAATTACCCCGAGCAATTAATCATATCCTTCCGAGATCCTGTGCGTGAGGTGTCAGTTTTTGGATCCTGGGACAACCTGGGGAGCATCCACGTGAAGCAGAGACATCCCGGAACGTGGGGATAATAAAGTGATTAACGGGAAATCATCATTCGTGCGAAAAAGTGCGAAAAAATCGAGTTATTAGCGATTGTCGGTAACTGCGTCATCGTGCGTGTCGCGACAAGTTCGCTGAACAAAGGCCTGTGGGCGTGTCTTAAGAAAACCGTTAGTGGCGTGACGCAGTAACGGTTGAAAGGGGGCGTGGCCTCTATAACAAAGCAAGCATCGCACAAAGGGAACACCGCACAAAGGAAACCTTGGAACAAAGGGGACCACGGAACAGAAGCATCTGGATAACAAAGGAACTAGCAGGACAAAGCCGAACAAAGGAAGGAGGCCAAAACAAAGCCAAACAAAGGGAAAAGGCCAAAACAAAGCCGAATACGTTAAAACCTTGCTTGTTAATGGTGAAACAAGCTGGCGACCGTTAATAAAGGTAAGAGAACCAATATTAAGCATAGTCTAATGCAAATTCTCACCAGTCGTCCGGTCACAACCTCACCTCACCTCACCTCACCTTGAAACCGGAGGTTCCAGCTTACCTTTCGCCAATAATATATGCTGACCGAACCGGCATGGAGGAGAATGTCGAGGTGCCGATGGATACTCAGCAGCCGGATGAGCCGGGATTCTTGGGAGATACGCCGGACCAACCGAGCGAGGCGGTCAACCGGCGACGCAGAGAGACGACGAGGAGAACGTCATCGACGACGAGACGGATCAACCTTCGACGAAGGAGGACGATGACGGAAAGACCAACGACAACCGGGAGGACCAGAAGCAATCCCCTCCCGTTAGCCTTAAGTATCAAATATAGTTTTAGATATGTAAAGGTTTTATTATTGTTGTTGAGACAGTATATTGCGACACACTGCCATTTAGTGCAGATTAATTAAGTTTTTCTTTGTTTTGGACAAAAAGTCCATTGTCCGCGGAGCTGTGACACAGTAGTCATTTAGGTTCTTTGTTTTGGACAAAAGTCCATTGTCCGCGGTTATTGGAGATTACAACCAATAAGTTTTTCCTTTCGGGGACAAAAGTCCTTGGTTTAACAGTTAAAATATGTTTCTTCTTTTAAGTTCCATTGTCTTGGACAAAGGTGTATTGTCCAAGCGTATTTAATTATAACAAAATTGTGTTCTAAAATCATAGTCTGTAGGAAAATGACTGTGATTGAATTATAGCGTTGCAAATTTTGTTTTTATTATCAGTTATCGCGATTTGTGCGAGAGATAAAATAATTTTATTAATTATATAAGTATTTTCTTTGTTAGATGTAAGATCCTTTGTTAGGACAAAGGACCGCGTGATGGAATAGAAAGCGCATGCGCGGCGCACAGCGCAGGCGTCGAGCCGCCGCACGACGGCAGGAAAGAGGGGGAAAGAGTATATAAGAGGCTGCAGGCGCTCACTCGTGGTCGTTCTTCCGGATAGCGCAAAGCTAGAGTAGGTTTTTTGTCCGTACGGGTTCTTTCCAAATAGTCGATGCGTAATAACTAGTGCGTATCAGTGTGATTTCCCGGGACGTAATTAAAGCTTGTAAAAGTACAAATATTTATTTAATTTAATTATATTTTATTAAAAAATATAAAAAAGTGTCGATTAATTATCCCGAGCAATTAATCATATCCTTCCGAGATTCCTGTGCGTGAGGTGTCAATTTCTGGATCCTGGGACAACCTGGGGAGCATCCACGTGAAGCAGAGACATCCTGGAACGTTGGGATAATAAAGTGATTAACGGGAAATTAGCACTCGTGCTAAAAAGTGCGAAAAAATCGAGTTATTAGCGATTGTCGGTAACTGCGTCATCGTGCGTGTCGCGACAAGTTCGCTGAACAAAGGCCTGTGGGCGTGTCTTAAAAATCCGTTAGTGGCGTGACGCTGTAACGGTTGAAAGGGGGCGTGGCCTCTGAAACAAAGCAAGCGTCGCACAAAAGGGAACACCGCACAAGGAAAACCTTGGAACAAAAGGACCACAGAACAGAAGCATCAGGATAACAAAGGAACTTGCAGGACAAAGCCGAACAAAGGGAGGAGGCCAAAACAAAGCCGAACAAAGGGAAGAGGCCAAAACAAAGCCGAATACGTTAAAACCTTGCTTGTTAATGGTGAAACAAGCTGGCGACCGTAAATAAAGGTAAGAAAACCAATTCAAAGTCTTATCCAAAGTAAATTCTCGTCCATTGTCCGGTCACAACCTCACCTCACCTCACCTCACCTCACCACACCGCACCTCACCTCACCTCACCTCACCACACCTTGCAGCCGGAGGCTGCACCGCTCAGTCCTGTGCCGGGTACATCCAGGGAGGGACTCGACGACGGCAGCAGCACCGGAGAGCCGGTAAGATACAAGTCGGTCACCAGGGTTGTGGAGTGCGGCCCGGAGGGAAAGAGGATGACCAAGACGATCTTGGTACCCCTAGACTGCCCGGTGGATACGGAGGAGGCTGTCCAAGCGACCCAGACGCCACGGGGACCCGTGTAATACGCGGGAGAGCAGAAAGTGCAGAAAGTGCACAACCGACCAGTAGTAAGATAGCTACATTTTGTTATATTTTGTTACACTTTTGCTTCAGTTTTACATGGTTTCCATTGATATGGTATAATAAGTTTAGTTCTTTTCTTAAATACCCGGTAGAATTAAGGGTAGATAGCGAGCGATTTTTAGTTCAAGTATCTTTGTTTCATTTTCTTATTTTGCGCCTAAGAATATTGTCGGCGGATCATTACGATCAATTTTATGTTGATATAACGCGTAAGTGTAGAAAAGTGCAGATGCTCATAGGTACCGATCTACACTTTTTGCCAAGACATTTGCACTTTGCGAGTCAGACCGTTTATTTTTGGTTTAAGAAGATTTATTTAGTCTGTAAACCCGAAAAATGGGTAGTTTTCATCCAGCCATTAGGTATTAAAGTTACTGTATATAGTCGTATCATAGTTAAGCTTAAGTCCGTGCGGCGGCGCGTTGCGCAGGCGTCAAGCGCCGATGGTGGGCGAGAGAGTGGGGGAAGCCCAGGAGTGGGGACAGCTATAAGAGGCGGTGCGAGTGGTTGGACGACAGTTCTTTCGGTAACTCTAGCCTGACTAGAGTTCTTTCGCTGGCGACTGAGGAAGTAAGAGTTCCTTCTTTGGCTCTGAGAAAGTAGAGTTATTATCGCGAGCTTTAGAGATAAAGTTATTCCGCGTGCGTATGATTAAGTCATTGTGCGAGCGTAGTAAAATAACGAAAGAATTCCGCGGCGCGGGCGTAATTGCGCGACTTGGTAACTTAAGTGTTCTGTTTTTTGGTTTTGATTGAATATATTTTTTACAAAATATATAATTATATTTTATATATTAAATTGAACAAAGTGAACTTTATTTTACCTGGTTTATTCCTTCGAATCCTGGCGATCCTGGGAATTCTGGACCTGAAATATATTCACGTGGTTAATAATTAAACGCGAAAGTCGTACCTGCGACGTAGTGTCGTGACTTACGCGGAAGTTATTCGGGAAGCTGATTTTTGGTGTTCCGGTCTGTTCAACGAGGGTCTCGGCAACCTGGTGGTGATCCTTGACGACGAGGAACCTGTAAAAATAAGAAGAAAAAACATTAGTAGGACGTGGGGACAGAGGAAATTTCCGTTGAGGCAACGACGCAATAGATTGCGTCATCCCGACAAGTCCGAAAGTGTCGGGCGGCCATCTTGGTGGCGTGACTCGGGACAAAGGAGGCTGCGTGGAGGGGGTATAACGGCCATCCAGCGGCGTAGGACCTTGCTTGTGGATGGGTTAAACAAACTGGCGACCGTAATCAAAGGTAGGAGAACCTATTTTTATCGAAGTGTGATACTCTTGACCTCCCTTTGTTGTCAGCTTCCTTTTATCCGTGTTCCTTTGTCTCACGCTCCCTTTGTCGTTCGCTTCCTTTGTCTCGGAAGCCACGCCCCCTCGTGTCACGTCAGCAATATGGCCGCCAACGGTTTTTTCCAAGCTCCGCCCACTTCCTTTGTTTCGCGAGCCTGTTACGACACGCACGATAACGCAGTTCACGTTACTCGGGTTTTCCACCGATAACGATGTTTTAACGTTAATTAATATATTTCTCGATGTCACAGGATGTCGTGGATACACGATTAGCCGCCCCACTATTATCGGGAACACTGAAAACTGGGTTTTTCGGGACTCACAAGGAATTATGTCACTCGCGGGAATTAATAAGTAGATTCTCGTTATTTTAATTAAATAAAATATATTTAAAGGTAAAAAAGTATATAAATATTCGTTTATATCAGTTTCTTTGGCGTACAAAAGTAATGCGCACTCACTCACTCGCATACGTCGCACGTAGTTCGTTTCGCGTCGCACGTCACGATCAAATAAAATAAACTTTTACATTTACATAACGAAAATCAAACTGAACTTCCACGCTCTAAATCGCGTTAACATCTCAATTACGTATCTACTACGCACTCGATATTACGCATACGTCGTATCAAAAGAAAAAAAAAGACTAGAGAAAACTACTCAAGAAGAGAGCCCACTGGAGAAGAAGAGCTCGAAGCTCTCTGCGCGGCCCTATATAGGCCTCCCCACTCCCTACGCTGCGCCATTCGGCGGCTCGGCGCATGCGCATTTAAACGCTCTTTCCATTCCATTGTTCTTCAAACAAAGGAATGGATTCCATTGTTACAGTTTTCATTCTTACATGCTACTTATTCGCAAGAGCGGTACAAAACAAAGAAAAACAAAAGATATAAATACAAAACAGTAAATTATAAATCTTCGCGACGGCTTTTGCGAATTTCATCGCCGTTCGCTCTATATAAAAGAAATACTTTAGACAACAAAAGAAAATTCGCTTTATACAAAAGAATGTTTTCGACAACAAAAGAAAATTCGCTCTTTCAGCTAAATGACATTCTTCACCAAAACACGCGCAATCAATACGCGAATAAACAAAAGAAAATTAGTATATAATGTAAAATATCGCGCGTTCTCGATCCGTGACTCGTCACGCGCAAAAGAAAATAATCGCTATCCGCGTCAAACAAAAGATACAAAGAACGCAACATATACCGCGCGTTAATCCGCTCGTAGCTGCTGCTCTCCCTGGTCGTCCACGTCCGGCTGGACATCCATCTCCTCGTGGATGATCTGCGATGCCGGACAGCAGTGTTCCTCGCCGATCTGCATCGCATCCTCATCACTGATCACGGTCTCTCGCTGATCAGTCTCGGTGTCTCGTTTCTCCGGCCCCGTCTCGGTCCCTGACGGCACCGGCCTCTCGTCGCCCTTTGGCCGCACCTTGTCGCCCTCCATCTCGGTTGTCGGTCTGGAGTCAAGGCCTGCGGTTAACACTGAAGCCTTCGTCTTCAAGGTGAGGCGAGGCGAGGCGAGGCGAGGCGAGGCGAGGCGAGGCGAGGCGTGGCGAGGCGAGGCGAGGCGAGGCGAGGCAAGGCGTGGCGAGGTGAGGTTGAAGCCGGAGGCTTCGGCTAACCCGTCGCACATTGTTCCCAGCATGGACGACATCCAGGCGTCCCAGTCAACCGAACCGACCGCCGGGGAGACGACGTCTGGACCAGAACCAGTGGCGGATGAGCCGATGCCGGAGGCAGCGGAGGAGAGCCCTGAGATGGACCAGCCAGCCGCCGAGGAGGAGGTTGAAGGGGCAAAGCCGGAGGGCGCATAAGTGCACCCGAAGGAAGCTCAGGACTAATGCTGAGCTCTATTGTCATTTTAGTTACATATTTATTTTGCGTGATTTCTTTTCTTTGTCTGTAGACGAATCAATTTATGTTCTTTAGATGACACGCGACACGCCGAGTGATTTATCGATCGGGCGTGTTTTCTTTGTTAGACGCATTCAGATTTATTTTATTTGTGACACGCAACGCGTCAAGTATTATTTAATTGCGTGATTCTTTGTTTAGACGCCTATCCTTTTGTCTGCGACACGCGACGCATCAGCTCTTTGTTTTGTCGCGTGTTTCTTTGTTTTAGTATACACAGTATTTTGTTTGCGGAACTGCGAGTGCAATATCTTAGTTATTAGGCGTTTATTTATTAATTAATTGTTTTTCCTTTGTTCGAGGCACTGCGAGTAAAATAATGCCTTTGTCTGTATGGATAGTACAGCGTATGACTGCGCGAATCGCGGATATCCCATTGTTCGGAAGATGTAGTAATTTTAATTTATTTTATGCATTGTGTAAGCGCGTCGATCGCGTTAAGATTGTTTCTTTTATTTTATGTTATGTATCAGTTCCTAAGTATGTGACAAAGGAAATCCGTTTTCCTTCTCTCTCTTGTGTACGCGTGACAATGAAACGCAGACGCGCATGTGCGAGCGTCGAGCCGCCGAACGGCGAACCCAGAGTGAGGGGAGAGGCTATAAGAGAGAGATACGAGGGGACTCGAAGCTTCTTCGTTTCCGGATATTCGTCCCGTGAGCAAGCGAGTCCGCATGCGTCGCGAATATATATATAACTAGTAAAACTGCGTAGTACGAAAGTATCGCGTACGTATAAGTACCTGCGTGTCTAGTCGCACTTAGCGTGTTAATTAAGCGCTGTGATAAGAGTGTATAAGACTGTGTTACGCGTAGATCTCGCGATAACACGACGCGAGTGCTGTGCAACCAAAAATATATATTTATAGATATATATATATATATTTATGTTCAAATATATTTTTATTAAAATATATTTTATTTTAGTAAAATCTGTGTGGTGAGTGCTAAACCTTCTGTGATTCCGAAAAATCCCTATCTACGTCGTCATCACAGGTGCTGTCCGGGAAGTTCTGATGGTTCTGGGCGACGATCCGGCAGAAATAGCATTCTGGTAAAATTAATCGAGGCGATAATTAGCAGGGAGAATCGCGGGGAACGCGAAAATCGCGAAAAAGTGAGAAAAACAACGAGTGGCGGTTACTGCGTCACACGACACATCCGAACAGGTATTGGAACAAAGGCCAGTGGGCGGAGCTTAAAAAACCGTTGGCGGCCATATTTGTGGCGTGATATCAAGACAAAGGAAGGAGGCGTGGACACAGCGAGACAAGGAAGCTGCGCAAGACAAGGGGACAAGGAGGCGAAGGAAGACAAAGCCAGGCGTATGAGCGGCTTGGAACAAAGGAAACGAGCAGGCGGAAGGAGTTGGAAGCTCAACCGCAGACCACCTTATTCGTTGGAGGTTAAACGAATTGGCGACCGTTGTGAATGGTAGGAGAACCTTATAAGTTTATCTCGACCCGCGAACTCTCGTCCGGTCACAACCTAACCTCACCTCACCTCACCTCACCTCACCTTGCGACCGACAGGCGGTTGCAGCCCGAATACTTCGCCCGCCGATGCGGAACCCGGACCGGAGGGAACATCGAGGCCGACCGAACGCGAGGACGACGCGACGACCGGAGGACGCCCAGCGACCCAGGAAGCGGCGGCGTGAGGCGGAAGTCGGGTGGAGCCCGGCAAACACCCACGCGATAAAGGTACGACGCGGGGCAGACGGGGTGACCGGACGCGGATGTCCGTGCGTGCGAAAGAGTGGCGCGGGGAACGCGGGGAGACCGCGACGGAAGCGCGAGATGATTTAGCGATGGGGGCGGAACGACTAGCGGAAAAAATAAGTCGAGCCCCGAGAATGGAAAAGGGCGAGAGAGAAATCGCAAAGCGCGAGTATAAACGGATGAAGGAAACGCGGCGCGACTTGCGAAACGCGGGATGGACGCGACGAAGAAAGATCGCGATGGGGCGAAATGAATGCATGCGGAAAAGAGAAGACGCGCGAGCGAAGCTCAGCGAAGACTCGATAGCGATCCATCGTCATCGTGACGAGAACGCGAGACGGCGCGAAGCGGGAAAGATAGCGAGCGGAAATTGCGCGACGCGCGAGAACCGCGGGAGCCCGATCAACAAGGATCGGCGAAATGTATATATCCTATTACTTTACAATTATATATGTATTAGTTTGATAGCGTTGGTCAAGGCGACTAATGCTTATATGTTAACCGAAGAGAGGCCAACGAGCCATTATATTAACCTTATCGATAAGTTTAGTTTTAATTACATAGACAGGCCGGAAAGAGCGGTGAACATGTATGTAACGCCGATAGCGGCGATTTGTTTTACTTTATGTTTATTTTATCGTGCGATCTCGGGAGATAGCGATACCGGCGACACTCGCGAAACCGAGCGACGGGGAAGCGAGATAAAGACGCGCGGAGAAGCGAGAAGCGAGATCGAGAGAGGAGAGAACGTCTCCGAGAACGAGGCGACGAATGAGTCGATATCGCGAGGACGGTGCGATAGCGCGATCGCGAACGGCGAAACGTCGGCGGAAGACGAACGGAAGACGTTAGGAGGAGAGAAACGCGACGTAGCGCGCGGAGATCGCGAAAATACGCGAAGAGGCGCGATAGACGCGATACAATGTATTAACTATAAATATATATCCTCAATCAATAGATTCATAAGGTTTAATTATATGTATAGCGACTTATAAGTAAAAGGTCTAATGAGAGGAGCCTTGGATTGAGAGACGCTGCAGCTACTTGCGGGGCGACACGTGCGAGGCGCACGTGCGCAGACGGCGGCGACACGGGATTGGCCAACGGTCGAGTGGAGGGGATACTCGACGCATCGACTATAAAAAGGCCGACCAGAGAGGAGACGAGGTCTTTTCTCGACAAGTTACTGTATGGGAAGGATCCCGTATCGCGAGCGAAGTCGAATACCCGTTATGCGATTAACGCGAAAACGAAACGTAGCGTGGCTGGCGAGAACGATTGCGCGACAATTAGATACGATACGGAAAACGGTTAAGATCGTGAGTCGGTCTAACCGCGAGCACCATAATAACGTGCTAAAGCTAAAAACAACGCGCGAGCTGGTCGCGTGTGCGAGCGACGTGAGAGCGTGTCCGACGCGACGCGAGACACGACGCGAGCGTAGATTAACCAGCGTGTTTAAATTTGTAAGAGAGTGAGATAGGCGAAGAGTGGACAAGGAGTGACCTATGTACAAAGTTTATAATAAATCAGTGTATATATATATATATTTTATATATATATATATTTATATTTATATCAAAAGAATTGTGAGTGGACTTAATCAATCCCCGTCCTTTGACACGCCGACGTACGGCGAGACAGCGAGACGCCAAGCGGTGGAACTGCAACGAGATCGTTGCCAGGACGAGCTGCGGGTGAACGCGAACGAGGACTCGAGGGAAGGCGGCCACCACATTCTTTCAGCACCTTGATATTTATTAGGTGAAAATACCTGGCGACCGAGAACGAAGAGATACGCGGGGAGTGATCAGCAAAGGTAGGTGGATTCGATTAACGGTCCATAAAGCCGGTCCGGTCACAACCTCACCTTACCTCACCTAACCTCACCTCACCTCACCTCACCTCACCTTGCGACCGACAGGCGGTTGCAGCCCGAATACTTCGCCCGCCGATGCGGAACCCGGACCGGAGGGAACATCGAGGCCGACCGACCGCGAGGACGACGCGACGACCGGAGGACGCCCAGCGACCCAGGAAGCGGCGGCGTGAGACGGAAGCCGGGTGGAGCCCGGCAAACACCCACGCGACAAAGGTACGACGCGGGGCAGACGGGGTGACCGGACGCGGACGTCCGAGCGTGCGAAAGAGTGGCGCGGGGAACGCGGGGAGACCGCGATAGAAGCGCGAAACGAACTGACGATGGGGGCGAAACGACTAGCCGGAAAGACAAGGCAGGCCCCGAGAATAGAAAAGGGCGAGAGAGAAACCGCGAAGCGCGAGCATGAGCGGATGAAGGAAACGCGGCGCGACTCGCGAACCGCGGGAGGGCCGCGACGAGGAAAGATCGCGATGGGGCGAAACGAGTACGTGCGGAAAAGAAAAGACGCGCGAGCGAAGCTCAGCGAAGAATCGATAGCGATCTATCGATATCGCGACGAAAACGTGATACGGCGCGAAGCGGGAAAGATAGAGAGCGCGAATTGCGCGACGCGCGAGAACCGCGGGAGCCCGATCGACATGGATCGATGCAATGTATATATTCTATTATCTTATAACTATATTTGTATTTGTTTGTTAGCGTTGTATATTTATATGTTAACCGAGAAAAGGCCAACGAGCGATTGTATCAACCTTATGGATAATGGATAGTTTCAGTTACATAGACAAACCGGAAAAAGAGGTGAATATGTTTGTAACGCCGATAGCGGCGGTTTTAATTATTTTACTTTTATTTTATTGTACGATCTCGAGAAACGGCGATACCGGCGATACTCGCGAAACCGAGCGACGGGGAAGCGAGATTGAGACGCGCGGAGAAGCGAGGAGCGAGATCGAGAGAGGAGAGGACGCTTCCGAGCACGCGGCGACGAATAAGTCGAAATCGCGAGGATGGCGCGATAGCGAGATCGCGAACGGCGAAACGTCGGCGAAAGACGAACGGAAGACGATAGGTAGAGAGAAACGCGACGTGGCGCGCGGAGATCGCGAAGACACGCGAAGGGGCGCGATAGACGCGATACAATGTATTGACTATAATCAAATGTACTCAACCAATAGACTCATAAGGTTTATTTATATGTATAACTATTTAGAATTAAGATTAGATATAAGTAAAAGGTCTAATGAGAGGAGCCTTGGTTTGAGAGACGCTGCTGCTACTTGCGGGGCGACACGTGCGAGGCGCACGTGCGCAGACGGCGGCGACACGGGATTGGCCAATGGTCGAGTGGAGGGGATACTCGACGCACCGACTATAAAAAGGCCGACCAGAGAGGAAGCGAGGTCTTTCTCGACAAGTTACTGTATGGGAAGGATCCCGTATCGCGAGCGAAGTCGAATACCCGTTATGCGATTAACGCGAGAACGAAATGTAGCGTGGCTGTCGTGAACGATTGCGCGACGAGTAGATACGATACGGACAACGGTAAAGATCGCGAGTCGATCTAACCGCGGGCACCATAAAAACGTGCTAAAAAATAAATACGACGCGCGAGCTGGTCGCGCGTGCGAGCGACGTGAAAGCGTGTCCGACGCGACGCGAGACACGACGCGAGCATAGATAAACCAGCGTAATTGAAATTGTATAAGTGTGAGATAGGCGAGGAGTGTGAGAGAAGTGACCTATGTACAATGTTTATAATAAACAAGTGTATATATATATATTATATATATATATTTATATTAAAACTAAAAGAATTGTGAGTGGACTCAATTATTCCCTGACCTTTGACGCGCCGACATACGGCACAAGAGCGAGACGCCAAGCGGTGGAAATGCGACGAGATCGTTGCGAGGACGAGCTGCGGTTGAACGCGAAGGAGGACTCGAGGGAAGGCGGCTACCACATTCTTTCAGCACCTTTGTATTTATTAGGTGAAAATACCTGGCGACCGAGAACGAAGGGATACGCGGGGAGTGATCAGCAAAGGTAGGTGGATTCGATTAACGGACCATAAAGCCGGTTCGGTCACAACCTCACCTCACCTCACCTCACCTAACCTAACCTCACCACACCCTACCTCACCTCACCTCACCTTGAAGCCGGAAGCTTCAACTAACTCCTTTACCCCTGACCCTGCAACCGGTGGACGGGTGCAGTCCCGCCACTGTGATTCCAGGGTCACGTGCAGCGGTGGACGGAGAGCGCGGAAACGCGCCAAAGGAGAACGCGGCGAGGAGCCGCGACAGAGACGACAACGACAGCCGCGGAGACGACCGAGGCGAGGGAGCGACGGCGCCGGGAGAGACGCGCGAGGACGCGTGAGAGCGGACAGCCGAGACGACCCGGAGAGAGAGCCTGCGGCGGCGGCGAGCGAGCGCGGGGCGAGCGTGTGAAGGGGGTGAGTCTAGCGCGATAACCGAGGTAGATCGAGCGCGCGGACCTGACCGCGCGATGGTCCTGACCGACGCGAGATGCGCGATGAGGACGAACCGAGCGAAGAGCGCGAACCCGAAGCGCGAACGAGTCGAGTAGACGAGTGCGAGGCGATCCCAGCGAACGATCCGGAGAACGCCGTTGACGAGGGAATAGACGTCGGCGAGACCGAACGGACGCGCGGGACGCGAGAGACCGAGACGGCGGCGGGCGTTGACGCGATCCGCGAGATACACGTGGTGAGCGTCGGGGACGCGAGAGACCGTCGGTTATTACGAACATTACATTGGCTAGCGTGCGCGGAAGCGGTGGAACAGCGATGGACGGCCGACGCGAGTACGACGCGAAGCGCGATACGCGTGATAACGACTGCCATGCGCGGAACCGCGAGAGCGAGACTAGCGAGGCGAGGAGGCGCGAGAAACCTCCGAAGGACAATCCTACGCCGGAACATGAGACGGCGAGAAGCGAAAGACGCGAACCGGGATACGCATCCCGGACACTGATCGACGATCAGAACCAACCTAACTACAGGTACGGGCCGAAACGATTCGGCAACGTGCCCGGCGACAAGCCGACGACAGCTTCACTGTCACAAACTTTTAACCTTTATATCTCGCTACGTAGATACGACGTGGCGACCCTGTATAATATTGTAACCTTATTTCTAAGACATTATTTATTTCATATTATTATTTTTGTTAGAACGATTTTGGATTTTTATTTTAATCGCGTACCGCGAACCGACGGATGCGCGACGGCATGGAAGGAAGCAGCCGAACGTTCTATTTTATTTTATTTACTTTGTATAATTTATTTTGTAGCGAGGACTCGCGAGAGAGCGAAGCGAGAGCGCGAACTTTATTATTTATTCGGGACGCTTATAAATATTACACCCGATGTATTTAATCACCGTAGTTTTAAGAAAACCAATGTACAGATTTTTAGACGTAAGCATCCTTTGTGCAGAGCGAACAGCGCGAAAGAGCGAGCGCGACTGCGCGCGGAGCGAGAGAGAGAGAGCGACTCGCGCGCGATTGGCCGGCGCGTACGTGGAGGGGATGACACGTGCGAAGGGTATAAAGACCGAGACCCTGAAAAGCTCGAGGTCTTTCTTCGATGATACTTTGAGGGAAGAACTGTCGACGCGAACGCGACTAAACCCGACCGAACTGGAAGCGAGGTTGAACGGTAGCGAGATAGTACGCGGGAGTGAGAGAGAACCGTGGAACACGCGAACCGAGCGCGAAGTCGATAAGGATCGAATTTAGATTGCGAGAGAATAGTAAGAAGAGCGCGAATGCTAGTAGCGCGAGAGATTGAAGCGCAGGCGACGCGAGATACGCGAGAGATCGCGATAACACGCGAAACGCGACCGAGTCGCGAGTGTGACGCGAATGACTGTGCGAGAGTGGAACGAGTGCGAGAATCTAAAGATCTGTAACTAAAAGTGATATAATAAATTATATATATATATTTTTATATATATTTATTTATATATATATATCGAGAGTGTGTGAAAAGTTATTACCCTTCCGTGATCCTGTGAAACCCCCCTTTGCGAGACCGTCGAGAGCGTTGAATCTGTGGTGGCGACATCACTGACGAGGGTGAACATCCCGAGATCCGCTGGACGTCCGAGGAAGCTGTGGACAGACGGGAAGGAAGTTGACGAGCGCACTGGATACGATACCTTGTTGCTTGACAGGTTAAAGCAACTGGCGACCGAGAAAACCTATGCGCAGCGTGATATCGGCAACGGTAAGTGCTAGCCTAGGCTTATAGCTTATCGGTCCGGTCACAGTGTAAAGCTGGCATATATGACTGGTGACGGCGTCGAAACAACGTAATTTTTACAATTTTGGCGACCGTGACAGGACGTCCCGTCGCATTACAAAGAAAGTTAACGAGCGGCGTGGATAAAAGTTCTTTGCATGATTCGGACTGACCTGCTACCCGTCGCGTAAAAAAAAAAAAAAAATAAAGAGACCGCGGCGTGAAACGAAGTGGCGAGTTATAGGTCTGATAAATGCGAAAATTTTTTGAAAGTCCGTAATTACGGGACAAGACGCGAGTGATAAAGCGTCAAAAAGTGAAAATTTTTTTTTTAGAAACAAAGAATCGTGCGAAAGCGCGAGGAAAATTACGCGTAGCAAGGTGACGTAATTCGCGTGCGGTAACTTGATACGGCGGCGCGAGCGGCGGATCCGATTACAAAGCGGACCGCCCGGGGCGATATCGTCGGATAATAAAGTAAAAATAATATACCGCGTCATTGAATCGGAGAAGGTTAGCCGAAAAGTGACAAATTTTTTTTTGATATTCGAGTAATATTCCGAGTCGATACGGAATTACCGAGAACAAATACGACGAAGCGACCGGCGTGAAATACGACCGAATAGCGTTAAATATATCGTCGAAGGACTTAAAAAACGTAGCTAAAAAACCGCGTAGCTCGAAGACCCGCGTGTATAACCGAGAAGTAGGATAACCGAAAATCGATAACCAAGAGGTTTAGCGGAGAGAGACGTTAAATCGCGGAAAGAGTGTAAATCGTTTGAAAAGCGTCCGAAATATATCGCGAGTGAGACACGTAACCCGATGAAACGTTCCTGCGATCGTACAAAGTGACGGAAAAGCGGACGTGTTAGGGTAATAAACCGTGACGAAAAGGAAAGCACCGCGAATTGAAAAAAATCGAATATAATCGATAGAAACCCCGAAGAAAAACCGCGAGTAATAAAATTTTGCGATAGAACGTGTAGCTCGACGACCCGGGTCAGGAAATTAAGTACGGAACCGGCAGAGAGTATTAAATCGCGTTAACGCGAAAGAATAGTAACGGTAAACAAAAATATATCGACAAATAGGGGAAACAAGTACGCACCCAAGGTGGTACGATAATTAAGCGCGAAACGTAACGTGGAACGTATCTCGACGACCCGATCGAAGGGAAAACTTATCGGAACAGAGTATAAATCGCGAAACGGATAAACCGTAATAAAAACATAACCAAAGCGCGAAACGTAGCGAATAACGAGTCTCGACGACCCGATCGAGATTTAAAAAAAAAAAAAAAAAAAAAAAAATCTCTCGGAACAGAGGAACAAACCGAAAAACGCGTAAATCGTTAAATTGAAGAAAAAATTAAGCGACAATATCGCAAAGTTTAAAAATAAAGGGAAATAAATCCCACCGAAACGATAAATCGTAACGAACGGAAAGCGACTTTTGAATCGGGACAAAACGCGTAGCTCGAAGACACCGACCGGCGCGAGAGAAAAATCGAATAATCGAGATAGAAACGCTGGGAGCGTACGGCCGAGAGTACTAAACCGCGAAGACCGAAAAAATCGTCGAACCGATAATAAAAACGTAACGCGAGAAAAAATTCGTGTAACACGCGAGAAATACGAAGCGCGAACGAACCGCGAACGATAGCGGAAGAAAGCGTAAAAGCGACTAAACTAATAGCGCGATGTCGTCGGACGACTCCGTGAAAACAACGGAAGAGGACAAGGGGGCGGAAGCCTTCCGAAAGTCTGACAAAATAAAGAAAACACCCGTGGGAGGTCAAAAAGACCAAAGATCAACGTCGAACGCGAGTACGGATATTAATTCCACCGGAGAAATAACGATCTCGGATAGCTCGACGACGACGAAACCCGGAACGGATAGGTATACGGGAACGATCGGAAAAACAGAAACGATAAATAGAAGAAACACGGGAATGATGCTGAGAAGCAAAAGATTAATACGCGGAAACGACGCGGAAACGAGTTCCGACGAGGAAGACGCGGAATTCGAAGAGAAAAACCGTAGAACTAGAACGATACGCGAAAAATCGACGTCGAACGAAAATAGCGAAGCGATGTTCGAAAAAAGCGGAGATATAGGAACGGTTAGAAAAAACGAAAGAGACAGAGACGTAACGAGTAGAAGATTGAATCTCGAAGACAATACGGAACCGAGTCTCGAGGAAAACGACGCGATAATAGAAAAACAGAGATATAGGGAAAAATTAGCGGCGCGAGATAAAGCGATAGGGATCGAGAAATCGATCGAAGAAATTCGCGAAGCGTTGAAAGAATTTAAAATCAATCGCGGCGAGCGCGAGAAAGAAAAACAGAGACCGGAAGAGCGCGAAAGAGCGTACAACCCGGGAATAGAAACGAGACGCGCGAACAATGAGATAAGATTACCGCGGGGGGGATGGATCGTGAGCCCGTTCGATGATACGAAATTCACGGGCAAACTAGACGCGATGAACCCGATGCGATTTATTAAAAAGTTTGAACGAATCGCGCGATACGAAATAATCGATAAAGCGGAACAGTTGTACTTTTTTGGAAAATGCTTAAAGGACCAAGCGGCGATATGGTTCGAATTGCAAGATTTCGAGGAAATAGACGAAGCGAAGGAAAAATTCGTAAAATATTACTGGGGCGAGGAGCAACAGGCGAAATTCCGCGAAAAAATTTACACGGGTAAATATAAGCAAACGAAAAACGCGAGAATGGCCGACTATGCCTTAGATTTAGCTAGACAAGCGAAAATGTTAGACCCGCCGATGGGGGATAAAGAATTCATCAGAGCGGTCAAGAGACACTTCGAGAAAGATACGACGCGCGAAATACGTACGACGACCGCGACGAGCGTGACCGAATTAATAGCGTTGTTGGAAGAAATACAGGAGGAAAAAGATAGCGCAGCGAAAACGCGCGCAGAGGAGAAAACTCAAAATAAAACGGGTTTCTTTAACAAGAGAAACAATTATCCGAGATACCCGACGCGTAACCCGAGATACCAGCCGAACAGGTATGGAAGAAACAGCGGGGGCGGCGCGAACAAAACAAAAGCGCTACCCTGGTATAATAACGCGAATAGAAATAAAAATGTAGGAAATAAACCGGGAGCGAGGGTACAATTCAACGCGAAGCGTAAAGCGGACGAAAATATTAAAACGCGAACAAACGCCGAAGAAACCGCGAAAAATAAGAAAATCGCGAATAAAACGAAACCGATCAAGGGAAAAGCGGTAATGGCGTTGCGCGAAAAAGTAAGCGAATCCGAATCGGACGGATCGCAGCGCGCGAGAAGAAGGAAAAAATTTGACCTCGACGAAGAAAGCGAGGAAGAGGAAACGAACGAGGATAGCGATCAGGAAAGCGAAGAAGAAAATACGAAACAGCTAGCGATCGTGAGAACCCGAAAGATAATTAAGGATCTGGAAGAAATAGAAACGAAGAAAGAAAAAGATTTCAAAGGACGTCCATTGGTCATAGCGAGAGTAGGAAAAACTGATGTAATAACTTTGATCGATTCCGGAGCCGATTTTTCGGTAATGTCGAAAGAGACTTGCGAAAAAATTAGAAAAGATAACGGCGAGATAAAGAAGATACCGATCAAGAAATGCGTCATGAGAGGAGCGTTCAAAGAAAAGGGACAAACGATCCCGTGCAAAGCACAATTAGATTTAAAAATAGGAGATAACGAACTGACGCAAGAATTTTACGTAGCGGACAAGTTAATTTATCCGATGATATTGGGATGCAACGCCCTGCAAAAGTTCAAAGCCAACATGAGGTGGATGAACGGAAAATTTCTCGTGGAATTCGAAGAGACAGATGGACCAAGGACAAATACCAAGCGAGAAACAACGACAAACGCGAGCGCGACGCAACAAGTGCGCGACGCGAACGAGACGCGTTCGACGCGAGACGAACTCGAAAACGCGACAAAACCGAACGAGTCGTGCGAAAAACGCGAAAAGAAAAACGCGTACGCGAGTGAAAACGAACGAGTGACAAACGCGAAGATGGAACGCGGCAAAACGATCCGTCAAAGCCTGGAAGATCTGGCGGCGGAGGAGACGAGACTAACGAGGGAGATCGACCAGCTGGTCGTAAAACGTGAAAAAGCGCTAAGAGCCGAGAGGAGAAAATTGATGCGCGTGGAAAAGTTAAGAAGAATAGCCGAGAGTCTGAGAGACGCGCCGACGGACGTGTCGGACAGCGACGGCGAGGAACGAGCGATCGACCTGGTACAACGAATTCGGGACAAGACGTTAGACAGCATGACGTTTACAGACCGATTCGCGCTGACGAGCGCTAAAGAAAAATTAAAAATAGAGTATAGAATGGACGGAGTTCTGAGAGCCAACGCAGCAACGGTAACGTGGATAGATAAACCGATAAGGATAATCTACGACATCCAGAACGGAACAGTGCGTAAGGACGTATACGCGGAATGGGCGGACGAAGCGGCGTATTACGCGGAACAACGACAAGCGGAAGACGCGCAATCGGCAGAGACTGATATAGAAGAGCCGAGAGCGGCGGAACGCGCCGAGAGTAACGACGAACCGCCCGAAAAACGAGAAGATAAAAAATCGCGCGATAGACGAAGCGCGAAGAAGGAAAAAGGATCGAAGGACAAAAAGGACGACAAAAAGCGGGGAAAGAAAAGCGATGAGATCCCGCGAAACAAAAAGAACCCCACCGTTAAAATAACGAAGATCGAAAAAGTTGAAAAAGCGATCAGGGGAACGAAAGAATTCAGACAACTGATGAAAGAAGCCACTGCTGAAACGATACTGGACAGCAAGCGAAAGCAAACCGAGAGAAGGACATCCTACAAAGAGGAATCATCCGAAGGAGAATCGGAGGGACAACGCGTCGAGTACAATCGACGAAAGAAACCGAGAACGATACAGGATGAGAGCGACGAACGGGAAAACGAAACCCACGGAAACACAGCACCTGGACTTGATAAATGTCCGGAGCCTATACCATCGACATCCGGACAGGAAGGGGGTGTGCAACCGGTGGACGGGTGCAGTCCCGCCACTGTGATTCCAGGGTCACGTGCAGCGGTGGACGGAGAGCGCGGAAACGCGCCAAAGGAGAACGCGGCGAGGAGCCGCGACAGAGACGACAACGACAGCCGCGGAGACGACCGAGGCGAGGGAGCGACGGCGCCGGGAGAGACGCGCGAGGACGCGTGAGAGCGGACAGCCGAGACGACCCGGAGAGAGAGCCTGCGGCGGCGGCGAGCGAGCGCGGGGCGAGCGTGTGAAGGGGGTGAGTCTAGCGCGATAACCGAGGTAGACCGAGCGCGCGGACCTGACCGCGCGATGGTCCTGACCGACGCGAGATGCGCGATGAGGACGAACCGAGCGAAGAGCGCGAACCCGAAGCGCGAACGAGTCGAGTAGACGAGTGCGAGGCGATCCTAGCGAACGATCCGGAGAACGCCGTTGACGAGGGAATAGACGTCGGCGAGACCGAACGGACGCGCGGGACGCGAGAGACCGAGACGGCGGCGGGCGTTGACGCGATCCGCGAGATACACGTGGTGAGCGTCGGGGACGCGAGAGACCGTCGGTTATTACGAACATTACATTGGCTAGCGTGCGCGGAAGCGGTGGAACAGCGATGGACGGCCGACGCGAGTACGACGCGAAGCGCGATACGCGTGATAACGACTGCCATGCGCGGAACCGCGAGAGCGAGACTAGCGAGGCGAGGAGGCGCGAGAAACCTCCGAAGGACAATCCTACGCCGGAACATGAGACGGCGAGAAGCGAAAGACGCGAACCGGGATACGCATCCCGGACACTGATCGACGATCAGAACCAACCTAACTACAGGTACGGGCCGAAACGATTCGGCAACGTGCCCGGCGACAAGCCGACGACAGCTTCACTGTCACAAACTTTTAACCTTTATATCTCGCTACGTAGATACGACGTGGCGACCCTGTATAATATTGTAACCTTATTTCTAAGACATTATTTATTTCATATTATTATTTTTGTTAGAACGATTTTGGATTTTTATTTTAATCGCGTACCGCGAACCGACGGATGCGCGACGGCATGGAAGGAAGCAGCCGAACGTTCTATTTTATTTTATTTACTTTGTATAATTTATTTTGTAGCGAGGACTCGCGAGAGAGCGAAGCGAGAGCGCGAACTTTATTATTTATTCGGGACGCTTATAAATATTACACCCGATGTATTTAATCACCGTAGTTTTAAGAAAACCAATGTACAGATTTTTAGACGTAAGCATCCTTTGTGCAGAGCGAACAGCGCGAAAGAGCGAGCGCGACTGCGCGCGGAGCGAGAGAGAGAGAGCGACTCGCGCGCGATTGGCCGGCGCGTACGTGGAGGGGATGACACGTGCGAAGGGTATAAAGACCGAGACCCTGAAGAGCTCGAGGTCTTTCTTCGATGATACTTTGAGGGAAGAACTGTCGACGCGAACGCGACTAAACCCGACCGAACTGGAAGCGAGGTTGAACGGTAGCGAGATAGTACGCGGGAGTGAGAGAGAACCGTGGAACACGCGAACCGAGCGCGAAGTCGATAAGGATCGAATTTAGATTGCGAGAGAATAGTAAGAAGAGCGCGAATGCTAGTAGCGCGAGAGATTGAAGCGCAGGCGACGCGAGATACGCGAGAGATCGCGATAACACGCGAAACGCGACCGAGTCGCGAGTGTGACGCGAATGACTGTGCGAGAGTGGAACGAGTGCGAGAATCTAAAGATCTGTAAATAAAAGTGATATAATAAATTATATATATATATTTTTATATATATTTATTTATATATATATATCGAGAGTGTGTGAAAAGTTATTACCCTTCCGTGATCCTGTGAAACCCCCCTTTGCGAGACCGTCGAGAGCGTTGAATCTGTGGTGGCGACATCACTGACGAGGGTGAACATCCCGAGATCCGCTGGACGTCCGAGGAAGCTGTGGACAGACGGGAAGGAAGTTGACGAGCGCACTGGATACGATACCTTGTTGCTTGACAGGTTAAAGCAACTGGCGACCGAGAAAACCTATGCGCAGCGTGATATCGGCAACGGTAAGTGCTAGCCTAGGCTTATAGCTTATCGGTCCGGTCACAACCCCAGGGAGGAACCTGAGATGGAGGCGACCCAGTGTTCGCAGAGAGCGGAGTCGATGGCTGAGGACCCGGAGGTCGAACCGACGCAGCCAGCGGAGGAGAGCCTGCCGACCTTGACGGAGGAAGGCGTTGCAGCGAAGGAGCCCGGCAACGAGAAAGGACGTGCCGAAAAAACAAAGGCTTGTGACGAGACACAGGCAGAACAATCAAATTAATGATTGTTCGAGTAACTTTCTTTGTTTTGTTTTAGTTTATGCGCAATCTCCATTGTCACGGGAGAGATATTTAATTTATTTTCGTTATTATGCGCAATCTCCATTGTTCCAGGAGATAGATTCTATTTATATAATTTTAGTTTTGGTTATGCGCAATCTATAGCGTAAAGGGAGTTAGATTCCCTTAATTTTCTTTTGTTTGAAGCAGTCTTCTCTGTCTGTGGAGAGACTTTAATTATATTCTGATTTGAGTTCTTTGTTATACGAGACTTCCATTGTATGGGGAGATTTATCGAAGAGTTATTGTTTTAATTTTATAAGCTCCATTGTGATAGGAGAATGATTTGATTTATATTCTTTGTCTAACGAACTCTCCATTGTCAGGGAGAGAAATTTAATATGATATTTTTGTCTAGAGGTATCTCCGTTATCGCGGAGACAAAGAGCTGTGCTCGGTTAATAATATTAATCGCGATCCTTTGTGTAAGTAATTGCTTTTGTTTCGATGTCACACAAAGGATAATCTTTATTTATTTCGTATGCGCAAATGCCGCGATAGTATGCGTTTTATTTTATTTATCTCGTTATTGCGAAGGTATGAAAGATATAGGTATGTTATTTTATTTATTTAATTTATGCGGTATTATGTGCACTAATTTTATCGTATTGTCTAGTCTGCATGACAGAACAAAGGATGTATGCCGGCAATGCGCATGTGCGCGCATCGAGCCGCCGAAAGATGCCGAAGAGTGGGGAGCGTCCCCTATAAGAGAGCGTGCAGAGCGGAAGCTCTCTCTTGTGCTGGTAGCCATCTTGTCCTGGTGATGAGCTGAAGCTCTCGTCTTAGCCGAGTAGAGTTCCGTGCCGATCGTGATACTTAAAACGTATAATTGCGTAATTAGTATTTTATCGAGCGTGGCTAACAAATCTGCGAGCTCAAGCAGACGCGCGTTCGCGATTGAGCGAGTAATTAATATCCATCGCGTCGGAAAGTGTAATTCGATATCGTGCGATAAAGATCTCTGCGTAGTAACGGCTGTGGAAAGTTACCAGTCGGCTAACGTACTTTTGTATGGAAAATATAATTTTTATAATATATATTTTTATACTAAAATATCCTGTGGTGTTCAATAATCCCTGTGCGGTGTGTGAAAGGCCTAATTATAATTATTCAGATCATATCTGTAATTATCCTGGGAGATAGTGCGCATTTGAGAAAGCATCCCGGGCTAAACGGTAGTTTAGAACAGTCGAACAACGTGTTAATTAGTGTGGATTGGCTAATTGCGCGTGAAAATTGTGTAAAAACGTGTGAAATCGTGTATGACGACAACTGCGTCACACGACACATCGTAACAAGTTACGAGACAAAGAAAAGTAGGCGGGGCCTAGAAAACCGTTGGCGGCCATCTTGGTGGCGTGAGGTGAGCACAGTGGAAGGGGAAGTCTCTCCCAAGGGACAAAGCAACACTGCAGAACAGAGGAGTGATACCGAACAAGGAGACCAGGAAAGACAAAGGAACAAGGCAAGGCGAATGAGCAGCAAGGAACAAAGAAAACCAGTGGTAGCAAGGAGCTCGACGCTGGACCGCAAACAACCTTATTCGTTGGAGGTCAAACAAATTGGCGACCGTAATAAAAGGTAGGAGAACCTACGTACTTAACCTTGACCCGTGAACTCTCGTCCGGTCACAGTAAAATTGAGTTATATCCCGTGGAAAATAGCCTGAATATCCAAAGAGCTTGCTAGTTGGTTTACGAGTGGTCTTGATAGCCTGAGCGCGGTAAAACAAATCATATCTCATATAATAGATTTTCAAGTCTGGCGACCGTGACAGGACGTCGCATATAAAGGTTTGTCGCGAGTAAGTTTAGGCGCAATTGCGAGTGCGAGTGTATTCGAAAAAGAACAATTGCGTGCGATTTATGTAACGACACGGCGACGCTATAATAAAGGTAGTGCCGTAGTAGTAGTAAGATACAGCGGAATCAAACAAAGAGAATTTCGTTAGTTAGTGACGAGGAGTCTTGCAGACAAAGAAAAGTCTAAAGACAAAGGGATTCCGAGGGAGAACAAAGGGATTCGATACAGAGTAGTTGTAGAGACAAAAGATACGATAATTAGGAGATAGACATGTCGGACGACGAGAATAACGCGGTTAGTTACGACGATAGAGAGGGTTTTAAATCCTGTTCGAAGACGATTAGATCTCCGATCTAGAGGAGATAGGATGAAGAATACGCGTGCGAAGGGGATGATGGGCGCGGAAGAGTTCGGAAAAATCTCTGCGGAGAATGAAATTCTACGTGCGGAAAATGACGAGTTGATGCAGCGTATAGAGAGTTTGGAGCGGTTACGACCGGATTATAGGGAGTCGAACGTAGACGAAGACAATGAACTAACAAAGGTTCTAGGCGAACTGAGTCGTCGGGTGAAGGCGATGGAAACGCGAAACAAAGGAATCGATCGCGAAAATCGACGCGACGAGTATAGGAATGCTCGCGGAAAAACGTCGAGGGAAACGGAAGATTCCGCGGCACAAATCGTCAGAGTAGGCGACAATGCGATGTTGAACGCGAGATTACCGCGAGGCGGTTGGTTGAAGAGTTCTTTCGAAGAATTGACGTACAAAGGACGAACGGATACGCAAAATCCGATGAAATTTTTAAAACGTTTCGAGAAGATAGCGAACTACGAGGGAGTAGGCGCGAACGAACAATTATATTATTTCGGAAGATGTTTGAGGGGTACGGCGTCGAATTGGTTCGACGTTAGAGATCCGGATAGCATAGAGGAAGCGAAAGAGTCGTTTATCGATTACTTTTGGGGCGAGGAGCAACAGGCTCGATTCAGAGAGGAGATATATACGGGTCGTTATAAGGCCGAATCGAATACTACGATGGCGGAATACGCGTTAAACGTATCGAAACAAGCGAAGTACTTAGCACCCCCGATGTCCGAACATGAGATTATTTGTTGCGTGAAAAGGCATTTCGGGATGAGCGTTGCGCGGGAGATAAGACCATCGACGGTGAAGACAATAGAGGAATTCATTACCCTATTGGACGAATTAGAGTACGAGCAGAAGAGGATGCAGCGCGTAGGTTATCGGGCGCAAAACACGACGGAACGAAACGTCGGCGCGAGGAAAGGTAGCGCGCATTCCGAGACAGTTAAAGTTGCAAACGCGCGAGGACAAAGCGAGTCGAGCGCAAATAAGACGGCTAAGCCGTATACGAGATACGGGAGTTATTATAATAATAATAATAATAATCGTGAAAACGCTAACGCGTATGTAGCGAACAGACCGTATGTGAGAAGCGCGGAAGCGAATTTTGATAAACGCGATAACGCGAGAAGCGTACCAAGTACGGTGAAAATTGAGGAATTGCCGCGAGAGGACAAAGAGGCGTCGAACAAAGAGATCGTCCCGTATAACAAAGACGTGACGCGCAGAGCGGGGAAAAACGCGTCGGGGAAGCATGATCTCGCGTCTCAGAGAAGAAATGTAGCGGTGATCGAGGCGGAGTTAGTGGATTCGGATAAATCCGAGGACGAGACGGATACGAAGAAGATTGCGATCATGAGGACGCAAGAGTTATTACGCGACGTGGACGAGGTCACGCGAGAAGACCAAAACAAAACGTTGGCGAGAACAATGCCGTTTATAAAGGTGATGGTAGGAAATTTGCCTGTTAAAACTCTAGTAGATACGGGAGCGCAGATTTCGGCGATAACAAAGGCGTTATACGATAAGATGACGAACGAGGGAGTGGAGATGAGAATTATTCCGATAAAAAAATTCTCGCTCACGGGAGCGTTTTCCGACCGTGGTCAACCGATCGCGCACCGGATACAAATCAATTTCCGTATAGGTGAGGAGGAATATACCCACGAACTCTACGTAGTCAGAAATCTAGCCTACGAGATGATACTCGGTATAGATTTTCTATCCGAGAGGAGAGCGATTTTACAATGCGGTAAGGAATTTACTGTAGAATTTTTAGAGAAGAACGAACAAAGAGCGGAGTTGAACGCGATAGCGAGAGGAGGCGGATACGATTTTAAGAAGAATCTTAAACGATAATGCGGATTTGTTCATAGACGAAATCGGATGCGTGGAGCATTATGAACACGAAATAGTTATGAACAATGAAAAACCGTTCAAGGGGAAGACGTATCCAGTACCGGAGGTACACCGAACAAAGGTGAAGGAACATTTATTGGAATTAGAGAGAGAAGGAATAATCGAGAGGACGCAAACACAGTGTGTAAATCCATTGGTCGTAGTGATAAAGAAGACGGGAGAAATACGATTGTGTCTCGATGCACGAGAAGTTAACAAAAGGATGGCCAATGACCATGATCAACCACCAACTATCGATGAAGTATTCCGACGAATCGGCGATAAGAAGTACTTTACTACGTTGGACGTGGCCAAAGCATTCTGGCAGATACCATTGAAGGAGGAAAGCAAGAAATATACAGGTTTTAAGTTCGATAATCAGACTTATGTATTTAGGAGGTTACCGTTTGGACTGAAAACGGCGGGCGCGTCGTTCACACGTGCGATGCAACGAGCTATAGGTGACGAATGCGATCCATTTACCATTGTATACTTAGACAATATTCTTATTGCGTCGAACAGTTTGGAAGAACATATGTTTCACGTAAATTACATATTAGAGCGTTTGAGAAAAGTAGGTTTTAGATTGAATCGCGAGAAGTGCGAGTTTATCTAGACCGAGATACGTTTTCTGGGACACACGTTTAACCAGATAAAAGATGAACTAGGATACGAAGATGGCGATCCAGAACTTTTAAAGACCGAGGAACAAAAAAGCGATTCAAGCTTTTCTTGGATTAGTAAACTGGGATCGGAGATTTATAAAGAATTTGGCAAGGATGACGAAACCGTTGGAAAGACTGCTAAAGAAGACGGAGAAATTTGAATGGACGGATGAGACACAGAGGGCATTCACGGAGATCAAACGTGAGTTTCAAGATGCACCGTGTTTATTCGTAATTAGACCAGGTTTAAAATTTGGTATTTATGTAGACGCGTCGAAGTACGGTTTAGGAGCGAGACTGTACCAGTACAAAGAAGATAGGCCGGAGGAAAGATTTACGGTGGCATACGCGAGTCGTAGTCTGAAAGGGGCAGAATTGAATTATACAGTGACTGAGATAGAATGCTTAGCATTAGTATGGGCGTTGAGGAAATGGCATGCAACGTTGCTAGGACGCCATGTAAAAGTTCATTCGGATCATAGGGCGCTCAAGTTTTTGACAGCTTGCGCGGATGATAGCGCCAGGATTGCAAGATGGACGGCGTTCCTGCACGAATTTGATTTGGAGATTTGCCACGTGCCTGGAAGAGAGAACGTGATCGCGGACACTTTGTCGCGAAACAACGTGAAGAACGGATACGCGAAGAAAGAAGGAAATACGAAGAGAATAGCGGCGATAATACCGATTGTCAACGACGAAGAGGAGACAAAACAATGGATAGAAATGATAATAGACGCGCAGAGAGAAGACGAGCAATTACAGAGGGAGATCGCGGAAGAACCGGAAACATTACCGAGTAGGGAAGGTTTAGTACGCGTAACGTTAACGAAGGGAGAAAGAATCGTGATACCCGAAGCGATTAAATGGCAGCTAGTAGATAGAATTCATAAATATCTGTTACATTTTGGTACGGATAAAGTATGCGACTTTGTCGAGAGATATTTCTCAATTCATAATTTAGAACGAATAGTTAGGGACGTAGTAGCGTCGTGCGAAATTTGTCAATCGACGAAATATTACACGAGACCGAGTAGAGGTATAGAGTATTATGATTTACCGGGTAGACCGGGAGAAACGGTATCGATTGATCTATTTGGACCGTTACCGCAAACACCGAGGGGTAATAAATATATTCTAGTTACGATGGATCAGTTTTCCAAACTAACGAATTTATTCCCGATAAAGAATCAAAAGTTAGAGACCATAATAGACACACTACAATTGGAATATTTTGGCAAAGTAGGAATACCGAACGAAATATTGACCGATAACGGGGGTCAGTTTATAACGAACCGATGGCGAGAGTTCGCGGCGGAAATAGGGTTCTCCGTGCGCAAAACTTCGCCGTACAATCCTCAAAGCAATCCAGTGGAGAGGGTGATGAGAGAAATAGGGCGTATAATTAGAGTGTACGCGCACGATCGCCAAACGCAATGGGATCGAATAATAGACAGAACGGAGAGAACGATAAACGCGACAGCGCACAGAAGTACGGGATTTATGCCTGTCGAATTACATACGGGGATCGAAGAACCGTTAAAAATCGATCAGAGACTCGAACCGATAAAAACTATCGATGAGGAGGAGGAAGATCCGGAGGATGTGGACGAAATCGTCGAACGAAGAATCGAGGTGGCCCGACAAACTTTGAAAGCGAGGGCGCAACAAAGGAAATTACATACCGATAAACATGGCGAAGCGGAAGTGTACGAAAACGGAAGCAGAGTATGGATAAAACTCCATCGTCGAAGCGATGCTAACCGAAGACTGACGAGGAAGATACATCAGGTATACGATGGACCATACAGAATACGCCAGGAAGTACGAAGAAATGCATATCTAATCGAGGATGAAGAAGGTAATACGCTGGGAAATTTTAATTCTAGACAAATCAAACCACACCGTGAGGCGAAGCTAAAGCCAATAGCGGAAATTAATATGATGAAAGCGGAGAAGGAGGTTAAAAAGATATCGCGAAAGGAAGTAAGCGAATTTACGAAAAACATGTTGAGAAAAGGGGAGAAGAACAACAAAGAAGAAGAAGAAGAAAGAGAGATACTTACCATTGAGGAGGAAGAAACAATGACATCAGAGCCTGATCCAGAATCGAGTATCGAGGAGGGCAGCAGACGCCTGAGAAAGAAAAAGAAATCACCCATCAGTGAGAAAGGTATGAGACACGTTTCTAGGCTGATTAAACTGATTTCGGGTAGACAGCCACTTCAAAGTATTTTTGGATTAGTAGAGGGACGAGAAATAAAAATTCTTCTCGATTTCCGAGGAAAGTTTAATGTAATAACCGAAAAAGCGATGAAATTAATTGAAACCGGGAGACAAAGACTAGGAAGAATAAAAAATTCCGAAAGCATACCGGAATATTTAAAGAGAGAGAAGAAAGTAAAAATGAAGGCTGTGAGAGTGGAAATCATAGTTAAACAAAGAAACATTACAGTAGAAGCGATGATATTGAACAACGACGTAAGTTGTGTATTGCTGGGGAGAGAAGCATGTCGAGAATTGGGTGGAAAATTACGCGAAAAACCAGAAGAAAATGTCGAGCTTATAAGATGGAGCGAACACCTGACAGAGACAACCAGAAAGAAATTACTGAAGGAGGAGGAGCAGAAGAAGAAAAATCCACCGAACAAAAGAAAAGGTACAACAACGTACGTAAAAAACGTTAAACGTATCAAAGTTTCCGAGGAGAAGTCATCTCTTGACGAAACAGAGATAGACATTGAGGAGATACAGCACAAAGGAGGTAGTCATCAGTTCGAGGTGAGAGGGAATCCAACGAGGACCGAGGACCAGAACGTCGTGACGATAGAGGATCCAGTGGAGGAGAAATCCAGAGAGGACCAGAATCGAGAAAGTGCAGTGAATGTGCGCGATTTAAAAGGCAATTTACCGATAAAGTGCAGTGAAAATGTGCGAAACCGTCGACAAAATATGTCGATGAGAGAGATAGATAAAACAAAGAACATTTGAACTTTAAAGTCAAATAGTAATAAGATAAATGTAAGAAACATAAAGACTACAGAAATCGATAGTAATAAGATAGATGTAAGAAACATAAGGACTAAAGAAAACAATAACGATAAGTTAGAAATAAGAGATATAAAATCGTTTAGTAATAAGAATAGAGAAGTAAATGAGAAACCGTTAGAAATAATAAATAGCGATAGAGATAAAAGAATATTAAAAGTAAAGGAATTAAATAAAATAGATAAAAAATTAGAACATTTAGATTCGTTGGTAAAATCGTTTAAGAAAAATAAACTCAAGGAGAATAAAGAAAAAATTGAGATTATGATTAAAGAATTGAAAGAGGATATAAGTAAAAAACTTGACAAAGATAGTTCATCATCACTGAAAAATTATAAGGATGACATGAACGACACAATAAGTGTAGATAGCCAGAGCTCTATAGAATTTTCAACATTAGACATGGATAGAATAGCGATAACTAGTACACCAAAGAGAGATAGAGAAAGGAAAGGTGTACGTGATACGAAAAATAGTCTTAATAAAAGCATCATAGCGAATAAAAATAGCCCAAGCATTATAACAAAGAAAAATTTCAATAGAGTTAATTTAGAAATAAATAACAAATAACGAATGAGAATAAAATAATACAAGATAAATTTAGAATTCGAGATATAAAAGAATTAATGATCAGTAGAAAAATTAATGAAGCTAATAACCAATATACCAAAAGTTTAGAAAAACAAAATAATTCAAAAGAACATGATGAAATTTTAATGAACGAAAATCCAGATAAAAATGAATATAAATTAAGTCAAGAAAGCTTTATAAATAAATTAGAAATAGAAAGAAATAGCAATTCAAGTCTAGGTTTAGATAATTCAGTTGACACGATAATAATATCTAAAGATAACAATGATACGAGAAAAAATAATCTAGAAGAGGTAGAAAAGTTAAAGAAAATACGAAAAGAAGTATTAGACAAAATTTTAAGCTTCAATAATCAAACAATAGGAATGAAAGACAAAGAAATAATCGACGGATATACGTTAATGATTAAAAATATGTTAAGGGACATTTATGTAAAAGAAATAAGAGCGAAAGACAACGATAAATTATCTAATATAGAAAATGTATGCGATATAAGCGAATATAATATTAAGCAAACGAACAATGAAATAATTGTAATTAGCGAAAATACTAATATAAGTCACGGAGAGAAGAACAATGAATTAAAGAGATCGATGTAACAAAGGACCGGGAAATTTGCGAACACACCGAGTACAGATGGCGCGAGTGTAACGCGAAGAGCGGCCCTAAGGACCAGATTCAATATGGCGGCGTAACAGATGCGACACACACGTCGTGTAGTGATCGTGCAATAACAAACAGACAATTTACGCTAACGATGGACTTCGCGGAGGAAATGAAGAAGATGCACGAGGAGGAGGAGGTCCTATTGAGAAGGATCGAGCAAAGAATCAAGTGGCAGACGGTTCTAAGAAAGAGGGAGAGACTAAATATGCTGCGTAACCTAGCGGGGAACGAAAAGTGCGAAGTACCACCGTCGAAGAGAGAAATCGAGAGACTAGTGGAAAAAGAACAGCGAAGAAACGAGCAAGCGTCAAAAACACTTTTCTTGTCGCTTCAGGCGAAAAATTTAGAACGATCGTTCTACCAACAAGCGAAAGTGATAGACAATGACGGGGGAACCGAGTGCGACGTTGAAGTCATAGTGTCGGTGAAAAATGTAAAGAAAAACAAGGACATGATAAACCCGATAAGCATCAATTTAACAGTGAACGATAACTCGATGGATGGCAACGTGCAGTTCACGGAACATAAAGACGATAGTGATATACCAAAATCATTAGACAAAGTGATCGAGTACTTTATGCCGAAACCGACATCGACAAAGAAAGACGATAAAAAGGACGAACAAAGAAAAGTGAAACCACGCGTGACGAGTGACGTGAGAGTGAGATTGCCGCGTATCAAATTAAATAAAGAACAAAAACAACGCGTAACGAAATCAAGCGAAAACTTACCTAAAGCAGAAACAAGTGCGACGGAAAGTGACAGAGAGATCGCACGACTTAAAGATCTTTTAAACAAAGCGCAAAGAAAGAGATATAGCGCTAGTTCGAGAACGAACAACAAAGACGACAACAAAGAACGATAACATTGACAGCGACAGCAACGACGGCGTTTCGAAGGAGCTTCCACGTTCCAAGAAGTCCCGTCAAAGCTTTTTGGCGGGGGTAATGAAGCCGGAAGCTTCAACTAACTCCTTTACCCCTGACCCCAGGGAGGAACCTGAGATGGAGGCGACCCAGTGTTCGCAGAGAGCGAAGTCGGTGGCTGAGGACCCGGAGGTCGAACCGACGCAGCCAGCGGAGGAGAGCCTGCCGACTTTGGCGGAGGAAGGCGTTGCAGCGGAGGAGCCCGGCAACGAGAAAGGACGTGCCGAAAAAACAAAGGCTTGTGACGAGACACAGGCAGAACAATCAAATTAATGATTGTTCGAGTAACTTTCTTTGTTTTGTTTTAGTTTATGCGCAATCTCTATTGTCACGGGAGAGATATTTAATTTATTTTCGTTATTATGCGCAATCTCCATTGTTCCAGGAGATAGATTCTATTTATATAATTTTAGTTTTGGTTATGCGCAATCTATAGCGTAAAGGGAGTTAGATTCCCTTAATTTTTTTTTGTTTGAAGCAGTCTTCTCTGTCTGTGGAGAGACTTTAATTATATTCTGATTTGAGTTCTTTGTTATACGAGACTTCCATTGTATGGGGAGATTTATCGAAGAGTTATTGTTTTAATTTTATAAGCTCCATTGTGATAGGAGAATGATTTGATTTATATTCTTTGTCTAACGAACTCTCCATTGTCAGGGAGAGAAATTTAATATGATATTTTTGTCTAGAGGTATCTCCGTTATCGCGGAGACAAAGAGCTGTGCTCGGTTAATAATATTAATCGCGATCCTTTGTGTAAGTAATTGCTTTTGTTTCGATGTCACACAAAGGATAATCTTTATTTATTTCGTATGCGCAAATGCCGCGATAGTATGCGTTTTATTTTATTTATCTCGTTATTGCGAAGGTATGAAAGATATAGATATGTTATTTTATTTATTTAATTTATGCGGTATTATGTGCACTAATTTTATCGTATTGTCTAGTCTGCATGACAGAACAAAGGATGTATGCCGGCAATGCGCATGTGCGCGCATCGAGCCGCCGAAAGATGCCGAAGAGTGGGGAGCGTCCCCTATAAGAGAGCGTGCAGAGCGGAAGCTCTCTCTTGTGCTGGTAGCCATCTTGTCCTGGTGATGAGCTGAAGCTCTCGTCTTAGCCGAGTAGAGTTCCGTGCCGATCGTGATACTTAAAACGTATAATTGCGTAATTAGTATTTTATCGAGCGTGGCTAACAAATCTGCGAGCTCAAGCAGACGCGCGTTCGTGATTGAGCGAGTAATTAATATCCATCGCGTCGGAAAGTGTAATTCGATATCGTGCGATAAAGATCTCTGCGTAGTAACGGCTGTGGAAAGTTACCAGTCGGCTAACGTACTTTTGTATGGAAAATATAATTTTTATAATATATATTTTTATACTAAAATATCCTGTGGTGTTCAATAATCCCTGTGCGGTGTGTGAAAGGCCTAATTATAATTATTCAGATCATATCTGTAATTATCCTGGGAGATAGTGCGCATTTGAGAAAGCATCCCGGGCTAAACGGTAGTTTAGAACAGTCGAACAACGTGTTAATTAGTGTGGATTGGCTAATTGCGCGTGAAAAATGTGTAAAAACGTGTGAAATCGTGTATGACGACAACTGCGTCACACGACACGTCGTAACAAGTTACGAGACAAAGAAAAGTAGGCGGGGCCTAGAAAACCGTTGGCGGCCATCTTGGTGGCGTGAGGTGAGCACAGTGGAAGGGGAAGTCTCTCCCAGGGGACAAAGCAACACTGCAGAACAGAGGAGTGATACCGAACAAGGAGACCAGGAAAGACAGAGGAACAAGGCAAGGCGAATGAGCAGCAAGGAACAAAGAAAACCAGTGGTAGCAAGGAGCTCGACGCTGGACCGCAAACAACCTTATTCGTTGGAGGTCAAACGAATTGGCGACCGTAATAAAAGGTAGGAGAACCTACGTACTTAACCTTGACCCGTGAACTCTCGTCCGGTCACAACCTCACCTCACCTCACCTCCCCTCACCTCACCTCACCTCACCACACCTCACCTCACCACACCACACCTTGAAACCGGTGGTTTCAGCAGAACCGCCACCGATGATCCCAGCCGAACTTACCGCGATGGAGGAGATCGTCGAAGTCCCGGAGGCCTCGCAGGCACCAATGGAGCCGGAGTCAGAGCGGCCGGAGAAGGTACCTGACGAAACAACGGAGGCGAGTCCGAGCCAGCAGAGAGAGGACGACAGCCAGAGTATCGACGACGCTGACATCGCCGAGAAGACCGTCCCTGAGCAAGGGGAACAGGAGCAGCAGGCTGCGGTAATCCTGAAATACAGACTTTAAGTTAGTTCTTTGTTCGGACAAATATATGTGATTGTCCGAAACGTTCAAAAGTAGCGTTAAGTTTTGTTTTATTATTACCTATGTGTACGGACGTGAAATATTGTCCAGGGTTTTTTTGGTTACATAGTCCAGTGATAAGGTATGGGCTATTCCCAGTGTGTGGACGCACTTTATCGTCCAAGTCTTTGTTTGCAATTACTCATCTCTTTGTTTGGACGTAAGTTATCGTCCGTAATTTTATTAACTATGTTTTTCTGTTGTTACGACAAAGTTCCTTTGTCTGGGACAATGGCCCTTTGTGCCAGAAATACGTAAAAAGTTTATTTTCCGTTGTACGGATATCTAGTCCGAAATAAATAGATATTTATTGTCCTATTTTATTGTTTATTCAGCGTATGAGCGAAAAAACGCGAAACTGATATTATTTATCCGTTTGCCCATTGTTACGGGCATATTACAAGTACAAAGCACTGTAGTACAAAGGATGAGCGTATGCATGGTTTGCGCATGCGCGGCGCACAGCGACGGCGTCGAGCCGCCGAGCGATAGAGAAATAGTGGGGGAAACAGGCTATATAAAAACGGACGGAGCGCCATTCGTGGCTTTTTCCCTCTCGGGCTCGAAGAGAGTTAGAACAACTGAGAGAAAGTCGGTTTACGGGCATGTATAAGTCGTGTAATTATAATCGAATAAATACGAAGTTATCGATTCCGCGTCAGTGTGACGAATACAGTGTAATAATAATAAAGTATTAATTATTTATATTTTCTTAAAAAAGAAGTTAAAACGAGTGTTTTCACTTACCTGTGTCCTTGGATGTCAATTCCCTGGAAAATTCCACCGCCGAGAAGGAATCCGGCAGATCCTGGTGTTTTGGGATACTCATTAGTGATTGTGCAGTGTCCTGGAATAATTAGAAAGCCTAAATTAGCAAGAAAAATCATTCACGTGCGAGAAAATACGTATGTTACTAACTGCGTAGCGTGTAACGGTTTTTGCACACGTCACGAAAAGTTCGCCGAGAACAAAGGTTGCGGGCGGGGCTTAAGAAAACCGTTGGTGGCGTGACGTCGCAACGGAAGATTGGGGGCGTGGCTTCCGCGAACAATAGCAGATACCGACAAGGAAGGACGGGGACAAAGGAGCATCGAGACAAAGGAGCAGGAAGACAAAGGAGACACTGGAAACAAAGGAAAAACACGCGTCTGTCCAGTATAACGTAGAAATTCTTGCTTGTTGACGGTAAAACAAGCTGGCGACCGTTAATAAAGGTAAGAGAACCAATATTAAGCATAGTCTAATGCAAATTCTCACCAGTCGTCCGGTCACAACCTAACCTCACCTCACCTCACCTCACCTCACCACACCTCACCACACCTCACCTCACCACACCTTGCAACCGGAGGTTCCAGTGACGACCGCACCGATGATTCCCGACACCGAGGAGGAGACCTTGGAGGAATTGGTGGAGGTGCCTGAGCGCAGCCAGGCGCAACAAGCGCCGGATGCGGAATCTAGTATGGAGCTGATTCCGGAGGAGCATCCCGAGCATGATCCGAACAAGGAGAACCCGGACGAGCAGCGGCGAGAGGACGCGGTGCCGATCCAGGACGACGTCGGCGAGCAGGCCAACAGCGAGGAGGATCAGCAGACTCCGCCGGTGATGCTGAAATATAGGTTATAAGCATTTTCTTTTGTCCCGGAAGAATGTCTTTGTTCGGGAGATCATTTTGTTTATTTATTTTTTGTTCTGCCAAAGAAGGACAGATTGATATTGTAAAGGACAGAGAGTCCTTTGTCCGAGGCGAAACTTTTAGTTCTTACCAGTTCTAAACAATGGTTTTTATTACTAGCGCGTATAGCGACTATATATATATTTTATGTTAATTTTTGGAAAAAACTATTGTATTCTTTTTTATATATCAATAAACCGATGTATTTAATGCGTAAAAAGCTCAAGGCTGCCAGAAATGTACCTGCTTAGCGTAAAAGAAAAATAGAAGTAGGATCCTTTGTTCCATTGTTCGCGGAAACAAAGGATGAGAGTGCGCATGCGCGACGCACTGGGCATGCGCCGAGCCGCCGTGCGGCATAGACGGAGTGGGGGAAGGCTATATAAGGATGCGCAGAGCGGTAGTAGCTCTCTTCGTCTTCTCTACGCTTCCGGGCTCGCGTCGCGACAAGTAACTCGTATTGTGAAAAGTTACGTCGAATAGCATATCGATGCGCAGTTACGAAAATCTATATTTCTCGTTAACTAAAGTTAATTTTGTTAATGTAGTGATTAATTTTATTAATATTAAATTAATATTTTCTTTAAAAAAGTGTGTTTTGATTACCTGGTGTCCTGGTGTGTCATTTCCTCGAAGAAGTCCAATTCCGGGTGGTATCCTGGTGACAGGGATGTAATTCCGTGATCGTGCGGCATCCTAAAAAAGTAACAGAGTGCTAATTAGTGAAAAAAGTTAATTACGTGCGTAAAAATACGCGTTTTCTTAAACTGCGTAGCGCGTGACGTCACCGATCCTGTCGCGACAAGTTGGCGACGGACAAAGGAAAGGGGCGTGACTAAAGTGACCGTTGGTGGCGTGACGCAGCAACGGCCGATAGGGGGCGTGGCCTCTCGAAACAAAGTAGGAGACACCGAACAAAGGAAGAGGCACCGAACAAAGGAAGAGGCACCAAACAAAGGAGAAGGCACCGAACAAAGGGATCTACACAACAAAGCAGCGGCAAAACAAGGAGTACCGAGCGAGAGAGAGAGAGCATTGATACAGAGGGGCCGGAGAACAACGGAAACAACCCGAGCACCCTTCTACCTGATAGTACCTTGCTCGTTAAGGGTTAAACGAGCTGGCGACCGATTAATTAAAGGTAAGAGAACCCTTACGAATAAAAACCAAAGCAAATTCTCACCAGTCGTCCGGTCACAGTAGAATAGCGACGAAACCGTGGAAATATTATCGCGTATCCTCGAGCTTGTGAGTAGGATTACAATAACAAACGAAGTCCGATAGCCCGTTTCCTCTGGTGATAACGCGGCTAACACTAAAATAACCAATCATATAAAAGTTTAATGTGGAATAAAGATTGGCGACCGTGACAGGACGTTGCCACGTAAAAGTGTCGTGAGTTGGTCAAAGGCGGTAGCGCGAATACAATAGAGTTTGTTCGTAAACAAAGCTTCCGTAAGACAGACGTAGCGACGCGGTAACGCGATTAAAGCGATAAAGCCATATCGAAGTATAACAAAGCGTATAATTATTTTTAAACGGGAATAGAATAAATCGCGAAGATTTCGAAATGTCCGACGACGAGAACAATAGGAACGATCCTCAGGACAAAGAGGCGTTCGTGGATAAACCGAGATTGAATAGATCTCCGATTAGAAAGGACGTAAGTAGGAATACGCGTTCGAACAAAAACGTTAGTTCGGAAGAACAATACGGTATAATCGCGGCGGAAAACGATATTCTGCTCGAACAAAACGATCAACTTCTAGAAATGTTGAAGGAGTTGGACGAACAAAGACCGATCTATAGCGGCGAAAGCTCGCGTAAACAAGACGGTTTGGTGAATTTATTAGGCGAATTAGCACGTCGAATAGAAGCGATGGAGGCTCGCGATAAGGGAATCGAGGGTAATAAAGAGGGCGCGTCGAGGACAAAGACTCCCGCGTAAAAGCGTCTCCGATAGACAAAGATTCCGCGAGTTCAGTCGTGAAAATAGGCGAAAATGCTTTCGTGAATGCCAAATTACCGCGTGGCGGATGGCTGAAGAATCTTTTCGAGGAATTAACCTTCAAGGGTCGTATAGATACGCAAAACCCCATGAAATTCCTCAGGCGTTTCGAGAAGATAGCTAGATACGAGGGAGTGGGTAAAAACGATCAGTTGTATTATTTCGGACGATGCATGCGAGGAACAGCCTCTAATTGGTTCGATGTACGCGATCCGGATCATATCGACGAAGCGATAGATTCGTTCACGGATTATTTCTGGGGCGAAGAACAGCAGGCGCGATTTCGCGAAGACATTTACAACGGGCGATACAAATCCGAAGTTGGTACAACAATGGCGGAATACGCGTTAAACCTGTCGAAGCAGGCTAAATATTTAAGACCTCCGATGTCTGAACACGAGGTAATTAGGTGCGTTAAAAGGCACTTTGGAGCGAGCGTAGCTCGTGAAATTAGACCGACAACGGTAAAAAATATCGAAGAGTTTGTTACGTTACTCGACGAGATAGAGTAAGAACAAAGAAGAACTCAACGTTTAAATTTCCGTGAGAGGGATAACGCGAAAGAAAGCAACACTGGCGCGAAAAGAACAAACGCGTACGGTGGCAATAGCGTTAACAAAGAAACGAATACGCGGGGACGTGCGGACAACGCGAACGCGAACGCGAACAATAGAGCGGCGACACCGTATACGCGATACGACAATAGAGACAACGCGAACAAAGCGGTGAGGCCGTACACAAAGGGAGAAGCGTATAATACGCGTAATGAGGATAGAGATAGAGTACCGAATACGACGAAAACCGTAGAAACGCGAAATACCGAAACAGAGACCACGAAAAAGGAACTGGTACCGTATGATAAAAAATTTGCGACGAAGCAGTCGACGAAGAAAGAAGCGAGCGGTAGTAAGGATTCCTCGTCTCGTAGGGGCGTAGCGGCGATTAAGTCGGAAAGGGAAAGCGATGCTAGCGAATCCGAAGACAACGGGACGAACGACAAAAGAATCGCGATAATGCGTACTCAGCAAATAATACGCGATGTCGATGAGGTTTCCGAAGAGGATCAGGGCAAAAATAGCGCGAAAGCGATGCCGTACATAACGGTAACAATGGGAAAGCTAACCGTAAGAACTTTAATCGACACGGGAGCACAAATATCGGCAATAACTAAGACATTGTACGATAAAATAACGAATGCGGGAATTCCTTTGAGGATTATACCGATCAAAAAATTCTCGTTGATTGGGGCTTTTTCCGATAGGGGCCAACCGATCGCGAATAGAATTCAAATAAATTTCCAAATAGGGAAAACAGAATTCACACACGAGTTATATGTGGTGAAAAATCTAACTTACGATATGATACTTGGGATATATTTCCTGACGGAGCAGACCGCGATACTTAAATGCGGGAGACAATTTTCGTTAGATTTCCATGAAAAGAAGGATAGTGGCGTCGAGTTAAACGCGATTTCGATCGAAGACGCGCACATCTGTTTGGATAAAATCTTAAACGATCACGTAGACTTATTTCGAGACGAGATAGGCCGCGTAACGCATTATATGCACGAAATAACGATAAATTCGGAAAAACCTTACAAAGGTAAAACTTATCCTGTACCAGACGTACATAGGGACAAAGTTAGGGAGCACTTGCTCGATTTAGAAGAAAGCGGAATAATAGAACGCGCAGCTACGCAGTACGTGAATCCGTTAGTCGTAGTTGTAAAAAAGACCGGGGAGATTAGACTCTGCTTGGATGCACGGGAAATAAACAAGAGGATGACCAACGACCACGATCAACCTCCGACGATCGACGAAGTGTTTCGCCGTATAGGTGACAAAAGATACTATTCGACGTTGGACGTGGCCAAGGCATTTTGACAAGTACCGTTGACTGAAGACAGTAGGAAATTTACCGGATTTAAATTCGATAACCAGACGTACGTTTTTAAACGACTACCGTTCGGTTTGAAGACGGCGGGCGCGTCGTTTACTCGCGCGATGAGAAAAGCGATAGGCGACGAATGCGACCCGTTCACAATAATATACTTAGACGACATTCTTATTGCGTCGAACACAATGGAAGAGCATCTTTTCCACGTAAATTACATTCTCGAAAGGTTAGAAAAGGTAGGTTTTCGACTGAATAGAGACAAATGCGAGTTTTTTAAAACCGAGATAAAATTCTTAGGCCACACTTTTGATCAAATTCATGCTGAGATGAATGAAGACACTAAGATGGCGATACAAAATTTCGAGCGACCGAAAAATAAGAAGGCGATTCAAGCTTTTCTGGGGCTCGTAAATTGGGACCGTAGGTTCGTGAAAAATTTGTCCAGAATGACAAAGCCGTTAGAAAGACTTTTGGTGAAGAACGCGAAATTCGAGTGGACGGACGAGATACAAAGGGCGTTCGCCGATATAAAAAGAGCGTTTTTCGAGGCACCGTGCCTATTCATTATAAGACCGGGATTAAAATTCGGCATGTTTGTAGATGCGTCAAAGTACGGACTTGGAGCGCGTTTATACCAATACAAGGATGATAATTCTGACGAGAAATTCACTGTAGCTTATGCCAGTAGAAGTTTAAAGGGAGCGGAACTTAATTATACCGTAACGGAAATTGAGTGTCTAGCGTTAGTATGGGCGTTGCGAAAGTGGCATACCACTCTTCTAGGGCGTCACGTAAAAATCCATACGGATCATAGGGCTTTAAAGTTCTTAACCGCTTGCGCAGATGACAGTGCCCGTATTGCACGGTGGATGGCGTTTCTCAATGAATTCGAGTTGGAAATTTGTTATGTGCCCGGTAAAGAAAACGTAATCGCGAATACGTTGTCGCGAAACAATGTAAAGAACGGTTATGTTAAGAAAGAAGGGAAAACAAAAACGATCGCGGTTATTACACAACCCGATGATGACGTGGAGACAACGCGATGGGCGGAAATGTTAGCGGACGCGCAAAAAGCAGACGAAAGACTACAAAGAGAGATGGAGGTGGAACCGGAAACGTTACCGATAAGAAACGGACTTGTACGCGTAGACTCGGGTAGGGGCGAGCGTATAGTCGTGCCAGATGCGTTAAAATGGCGGTTAATAATGCATGTGCATGAATACTTGCTGCATTTTGGTACAGACAAAGTAACCGATTTCATGGAAAGGTACTTTTCTATTCATAACCTAGATCGTTTAGTTCGCAACGTGGTAGCGTCCTGTAGCGTTTGTCAAGCAACTAAGTACTATACGAGACCGACTCGTGGTACGGAATATTATGATTTACCGGAAAAACCGGGAAAGACGATTTCGATCGATCTGTTTGGTCCATTGCCACAGACACCGCGTGGACACAGGTATATATTAGTAAGCATGGATCAATTTTCCAAATTCACAAAATTGTATCCTATGAAAAATCAGAAGCTCGAGACGATAATGGATACCTTGCAACTCGAATATTTTTCGGAATATGGGGTACCGAGCGAAATTTTAACAGACAATGGCGGGCAATTCATTACTAATCGATGGCGAGAATTTGCGGCGGACATTGGGTTCTCTGTACGCAAAACATCGCCGTACAACCCGCAGTCGAATCCAGTAGGGCGCGTAATGCGTGAATTAGGCCGGATAATAAGGGTGTACGCACACGAGCGTCAAACGCGTTGGGACAAAATCGTCGACAGAGCGGAAAGGACGATCAACGCAACGGCACATCGTAGTACGAGGTTCAGACCTGTGGAACTACATCCAGGTGTGGAGGAGCCTCTGAAAATTGACCCGAGACTTAGGCCGATAGAAGAAGATGAAAATAGTGACGAAGAAGCAGGGCTGGAGCGTAAAATCGAGGAAGCAGCGCAGACACTGCAGAAGAGAGCTCAACAGCGTAAGAGACAGACTGATAAACACGGAGAGGCGGATACCTACCAACCAGGCGACAAGATTTGGGTAAAACTCCATCGAAGAAGCGACGCTAATCGTAGGTTAACGAGGAAAATTCATCTCGTTTACGATGGACCTTATATTGTACGCGCTGAGGTAAGGAAAAATGCTTATCTGGTGGAAGACGGAGAAGGAACTACACTAGGTACGTTCAATTCGCGGCAGATAAAGCCACATCGCGAAGCGAAACTAAAGCCGATAGCAGAGATAAATATGCTACGAGCTAAGCAAGAAATAAAAAGAATAGCGCAAATGAACATAGAGAAATTCGTAAAAGACGTCAAAGACGTACAAAAAAGTTCTGAAACAAATAAAAGTAAGAACAAAGAGGATGTCATACTTACCGATGAATCCGACGACGATGAAGAGGGGATATCCGAGCCGGACAATCCTGAAGAAACAGCAAAGAGAAATCCATTGGACAGCAGCAAAGAAGGAGGAGGACAGCGCCTAAGAAGAAAGAGATCACTCGTAAGCGAAAAAGGCATGAGGCATATATCCAGACTTATGAGACTGATTTCTGGGAAGCAGCCACTCGATAACGTTGTTGGTCTGGTGGAGAATCAGCAGATGAAGATCCTGTTTGACCATCGTGGAGAATTCAACGTGGTGACGGAAGCAGCGATCAGACAAATAGAATCCAAGGTTGGAAGACTGGAGAGACTCAGAAACTCAGCGAGCATTCCAGCATACCTGAAAAAGGAAAAGAAAATTAAGGTAAGAGCGGTAAAGCTAAATATAATTATCGCGAACCGAGAACTTAATATCGAAGCTATGATATTAAACAAAGAGGAAAAAATGTGCGTTTTGTTCGGAACACGCATGTAAGGAAATGGGTAGAAAATTAAGCAAATTGCCCAAAGGTAACAATGAATTGACCAAATGGGATATTCATCTAACGGAGCAAGATAGAATAAAAATGCTCAAACAGAGAGAGAAAGAAGAAATAGAGAAACAAGCTGTAAAACGGAAAAACACTAAATCGTACATCGTATATGCAAAACGTGCGAAAACTTCCGTAAGCGAAGAAATTTCCAAGGAACCAAGCGACGAGGAAGTCGTGATAGCAGCGGAGGTCCCGAGAAAGCAGGCCGAAGCTGAAGAAGAAGACGAATCCAGGAGAATCAACGGAATGACCGGGGAGGATCCTGACAGGGCTTTGGAGAGCCTTGATAAAGTGCTAGTGCGCGAAACAAAGTGCGAAAGTCACAAAGTGCGCGAAAAAGAAAATAAAAGCAAGAAATAGCTAGAGAGCGATAGCTCGAGTGATAGTGTGCGAAAAGAAAAAATAATAGATGTAAGTAGCGTGCCATTAAGCGCTAACAAAGAAAAAACTTTCTTAGAGACTATAGATAGCGTTAGAGTTAAGAAAAGTAGAATTTTAAGCGAAAAAACTTTCTTAAAGACTATAGAAAGCGATAAAATTAAGAAACAGCGTTAAAAATAATGTGGAAACCATAAACTTAACAAACATATCAGATCTATCGATAATGGATCTAGAGAAAAATCTAGTAACAAGTACACCGAAGGAGGTGCGTAAAATTAGTAAAAACACAGATAAATTGATAAACAATAGTTTACAATCACAAAGAGAATTGAAAAATTTTAAAGTAGATTCGGTAAACAAAAAAAATGTAACTGATAACAAAGAAACAGTGCATAAAAGTAAACTTAAAGTACGGAACATCAATGAAATGAAAGAAAAAGATGTTTGCGTTGATAATATAAATATTAATAGTAGTTCAAACAATGAAAGTAGCTCGTTAGAGAGCCAAAATTTACATAAAAGTAATGGTAAATTAAGCCAAGACAGCCTGATAAACAAATTAGAGTCTAAAAAAAAGAGTAGCGAGAGTCTAGTAATAGATGTGTCCGACGACACTTTAATAATGTCTAGTGACAACGAAGAGAACGAAAAAGTAAGCGAAAAACAAGCTGAAGATATAATAGTAATAAAAGATAAATTACTAGAATTAAATAAACTAAGAATAATGCGAGATAAAGCGTTAAATAATATACTAGAATTAAATAACCAAACGATAAGTTTAAGAAATAAAGAAAAACTAGACGAATTTACGTCAAAAATTAGAAATATCTTGCGAGGAATAGGCGAGAAACAAATAAGCGCGAAAAAAAAAGATAAAATAGCCGATAAGAAAAAATTGTTGGAAAATAGCGTTATAACAATTAAAAATACACTAAGCGAGCGTGATTCCAACGATTCGAGCGTCGAAACAGCGTCAAAAAGCGTTAAAACTGACAGAAACACTGAAGAAAAGAACAATGCGGTGATAAAAAACCATAAAACAATAGACCGGACAGTTTTCGAACACACCCGGTGTAGAGGGCGCTTCAATGTCATGGAGAGCGGCCCTAAGGATCCAATATGGCGGATTACCAGTTACGGGTGAAACGTCAGAACAAGTAATTAGTGCTAATAAAAGTAAAGTACGGTGTAAAATGGACTACAAAAGCCAGATACAGAAGCTCAGGAAGAGAACATCCTGCTGCGCCGGATTGACAAAAAGATCCGTATGCAGGGGATTATAAAGAAGCAGCAAGCGAGAATCAACATGTTGCGGAAATTAGCCGGTGAGGAGGAGGAGGAGTCTTCCCCAACACCGATGGAGATCGAAGAGATATCCAGAAAGAAAAGCTACCGAGCCACGGAGGTTTACAGAAAAGTGTTTGTCGCGTTGCAAGCGGTAAATACAGAAGGAACATTTGGCAAAAAAGTGATTGTCAAAGACAAAGACAATAAAACCGAATGCGATGTAAATGTGATCGTGACGGTGAAGCATTTGCGACCAATCAAAAACGTCGTGAAACCAATTAAACTCGATTTAACGATCGAAAACAATACAATGAAGGGAAACATTATGTTCGTCGATAACAGTGACGAAGTGATACCGGAAAATCTAAACAAAGTGATAGAAAAGTTTAGAAAAAGTCACACCGCGAAAGACAAAGAAAATATCGCGAAAAATGTAAAACCGGAAATATTAAGTGACGTTAGAGTATCGTTGCCGAGACTAAAGCTATCCGATAAGAACAAGTATGCGCGTAGGGATAACGATAGCCCGAAACAAAAGGAACGCGTAATAAAGAAAAAACGCGTGTCAGAAACAATAACTAGTGAAAAACAAATAGAAGAGGAAATTGCGCAGTTAAAGGAAATGCTTTCTAATGCAGAAAGAAAGTGTAGTAGTACACGTTATCGCGGAATGAGCGAAGATAACGGCAACTCGATCAACAACGACACGATAAACGGCGGCGACTTTGAAAAGGGACTTCCCCGGATTCAAAAGTCCCGTCGAAGCCCCTTGGCGGGGGTAATGCAACCGGAGGGTCCAGTGACGACCGCACCGATGATTCCCGACACCGAGGAAGAGACCTTGGAGGAATTGGTGGAGGTGCCTGAGCTCAGCCAGGCGCAACAAGCGCCGGATGCGGAATCCAGTATGGAGTTGATTCCGGAGGAACATCCCGAGCATGATCCGAACAAGGAGAACCCGGACGAGCAGCGGCGAGAGGACGCGGTGGCGATCCAGGACGACGTCGGCGAGCAGGCCAACAGCGAAGAGGATCAGCAGACTCCGCCGGTGATGCTGAAATATAGGTTATAAGTATTTTCTTTTGTCCCGGAAGAATGTCTTTGTTCGGGAGATCATTTTGTTTTATTTATTTTTTGTTCTGCCAAACAAGGACAGATTGATATTGTAAAGGACAGAGAGTCCTATGTCCGAGGCGAAACTTTTAGTTCGTACCAGTTCTAAGGAACAATGTTTTTTGTTACTAGCGCGTATAGCGACTATATATATATTTTATGTTAAATTTTGGAAAAAAACTTGTATTCGTTTTTATATATCAATAAACCGATGTATTTAATGCGTAAAAAGCTCAAGGCTGCCAGAAATGTACCTGCATAGCGTAAGAGAATAAATAGAAGTAGGATCCTTTGTTCCATTGTTCGCGGAAACAAAGGATCAGAGTGCGCATGCGCGACGCACTGGGCATGCGCCGAGCCGCCGTGCGGCATAGACGGAGTGGGGGAAGGCTATATAAGGATGCGCAGAGCGGTAGTAGCTCTCTTCGTCTTCTCTACGCTTCCGGGCTCGCGTCGCGACAAGTAACTCGTATTGTGAAAAGTTACGTCGAATAGCATATCGATGCGCAATTACGAAAATCTATATTTCTCGTTAACTAAAGTTAATTTTGTTAATGTAGTGATTAATTTTATTAATATTAAATTAATATTTTCTTTAAAAAAGTGTGTTTTGATTACCTGGTGTCCTGGTGTGTCATTTCCTCGAAGAAGTCCAATTCCGGGTGGTATCTTGGTGACAGGGATGTAATTCCGTGATCGTGCGGCATCCTAAAAAGTAACAGAGTGCTAATTAGTGGGAAAAGTTAATTACGTGCGTGAAAATACGCGTTTTCTTAAACTGCGTAGCGCGTGACGTCACCGATCCTGTCGCGACAAGTTGGCGACGGACAAAGGAAAGGGGCGTGACTAAAGTGACCGTTGGTGGCGTGACGCAGCAACGGCCGATAGGGGGCGTGGCCTCTCGAAACAAAGTAGGAGGCACCGAACAAAGGAAGAGGCACCGAACAAAGGAAGAGGCACCAAACAAAGGAGAAGGCAACGAACAAAGGGATCTACACAACAAAACAGCGGCAAAACAAGGAGTACCGAGCGAGAGAGAAAGAGCATTGATACAGAGGGGCCGGAAAACAACGGAAACAACCCGAGCACCCTTCTACCTGATAGTACCTTGCTCGTTAAGGGTTAAACGAGCTGGCGACCGATAAATTAAAGGTAAGAGGACCCTTACAAAAAAAACCAAAGCATATTCTCGTCCATTGTCCGGTCACAACCTAACCATCACCTAACCCTCACCTTGAAGCCGGAGGCTTCGGCTAACCCGTCGCACGATGTTCCCAGCATGGACGACATTCAGGCGTCCCAGTCAACCGAACCGATCGCCGGGGAGACGACGACTGGACCAGAACCAGTGGCCGACTAGCCAATGCCAAGGCAGCGGAGGAGAGCCCTGAGATGGACCAGCCAGCCGCCGAGCAGGAGGTTGAAGGGGCGAAGCAGGAGGGCGCACCAGTGCACCCGAAGGAGGCTCAGGACTAAGGCTGAGCTCTATTATCATTTTAGATATATATTTATTTTGCGTGTTTTCTTTTCTTTGTTCGTAAACGAATTAATTTATTTTCTTTAGATGACACGCGACACGCAGAGTAGATTTATCGATCGGGCGTGTTTTCTTTGTTAGACGCATTCAGATTTATTTTATTTGTGACACGCAACGCGTCAAGTATAATTTAGTTGCGTGGCTCTTTGTTAAGACGCTTATTCTTTTGTCCGTGACACGCGACGCGTCAAATCTTTATTTTGAAGCGTGTTTCTTTGTTATAGTTTATACGATACTTTTGTTTGCGGCACTGCGAGTGCAATATTATAGTTATAAGGCGCTTATTTATCAATCAATTACTTTTCCTTTTTTCGAGGCAATGCGAGTACAAAGATGCCTTTGTCTGTACGGATAATACAGCGTACGATTGCGCGAGTCGCGAATATCCCACTGTTCGAAAAATATAGTAAATTTAATTTATTTTATGCATTGTGTAAGCGCTTTGATAGCGTTAAGATTGTTTCTTTTGTTTTATGTTATGTATCAGTTCCTAAGTATGTGACAAAGGAAATCCGTTTTCCTTCTCTCTCTTGTGTAAGCGTGACAATGAAACGCAGTCGCGCATGTGCGAGCGTCGAGCCGCCGAACGGCGAAACCAGAGTGGGGGGAGAGCCTATAAGAGAGAGATACGAGGGGACTCGAGGCTTCTTCGTTTCCGGATATTCGTCCCGTGAGCAAGCTAGTCCGCGTGCGTCGCGAATATAGATATATATATACCATAGTAACTGCGTAATACGAGAGTATCGCGTAATATAAGTACCTGCGTGTCTAGTCGCACTTAGCGTGTTAATTAAGCGCTGTGATAAGAGTGTATAAGACTGTAATACGCGTAGATATCGCGATAACACGACGCGAGTGTTGTGCTACTGGAAAAATATATATTTATAGATATATATATATTTATGTTAAAATATATTTTTATTAAAATATATTTATATTTTAGTAAAATCTGTGTGGTGAGTGCTAAACCCTCTGTGATTCCGAAAATTCCCTCTCCACGCCGTCATCAAGGGTGCTGTCCGGGAAGTTCTGATGGTCCTGGGCGACGATCCGGCGGAAATAGCATCCCGGTAAAATTAATCGAGGCGATAATTAGCAGGGAGAATCGCGGGGAACGCGAAAATCGCGAAAAAGTGAGAAAAACCACGAGTGGCGGTTACTGCGTCACACGACACGTCCGAACAGGTATTGGAACAAAGGCCAGTGGGCGGAGCTTAAAAAACCGTTGGCGGCCATATTGTGGCGTGATATTAAAACAAAGGAAGGAGGCGTGGCCACAGCGAGACAAGGAAGCTGTGCCAGACAAGGGGACAAGAAGGCGAGGCAAGACAAAGCCAGGCGTATGAGCAGCTTGAAACAAAGGAAAGAAGCGGGCGGAAGGAGTTGGAAGCTCAACCGCAGACCACTTTATTCGTTGGAGGTTAAACGAATTGGCGACCGTTGTGAAAGGTAGGAGAACCTTATAGCTTTACCTAGACCCGCGAACTCTCGTCCGGTCACAACCTAACCCTCACCTAACCCTCACCTAACCCTCACTTTGAAGCCGGAGGCTTCAGCCAGCCTAACCAGTGGTCCATCCTCTAGCACCGAGACACGCAACATGGAGGAGATGCCGCTGACCCAGAGGACGGTTCCGACGACGAAGGAGCCGGAGGAAGATCCGGGCAAACCGGAGACGGGCGAGATGGCAGAACAGCAGGAGGGCCAACTCACGCAGTCCGTGGAGGAGCGGGCGACCGAACCGAGTGAGGAGAAGGTTCCATTATCTAACCAACAGGCATCTCAATAAAAGATGCTAAGTTGAGTTTATTTTATTTATTATTTGTTTACTTTGTAAGCGACATTTGTTGCATTTCGCGATAGCGTTAAATATTGATTTCTTTGTGAGCGACCTTTGTTGCTTCTCGCGATAGCGTTAATTATTTATTTTATGAGTCAGCGACTTTTGTTAGATAGTTGCGATGGCGGTATTAAGTTATTTTTCTTTGTCAGCGATAGTATAAAGTAATTGCGGAGCATTTTAGTATGTTTTCCTTTGTTATCTTTTGTTAGGCGAAAAGGCCTTTGTCTAGTCGCGATGCTATTATGTAGCGACAATAAGCATTGTGATCACTTTGTTCGGTTAGCGAACAAAGAACAAGTGTGTAATGTGTTGTCACGCTCGGATTGAATGACTGAGGCATTGTCTGAATGTGTCGTTGTTCCTGTATGGTTGGTTTTTTAACCATGTGTGTGTGCGAATGAATTTATTATAGCTTATCTTTTATTTATATGCGAGAATTTTGCACAGTGACCTGTAAGCGCGAAGAAAAGCGCGTTATTAAGTTTATTTTATTGTTTGACATATTCCTTTGTCATGGCGAACAAAGGAAGAATGGACGGATGAGTGCGCATGCGTCGAGCCGCCGTTCGACGCTGAGCGAGAGTGGGGGAACGAGTATAAGAAGGGCGTACGTGCATGAGGAGCTCTCTTTCGCTGGGGATAGCTCTCGCTTGCTAAAGCTAGTTCGTCGGTGCTAGTCGCGAGAATTAAAACGAGAGCGCAGTTTAGCTTAAGTGCGGTTATATGAGAATATAATCTAAAATCCTATAAGTAGAGGATATCCGTGTACGCGGGATAGCGAATGTACGCGCGTGAATGTGGTGTGAGCGTGATATCGTGGGGCGTGGCGATATCGCAGAGCGAAATTGAGCATCGAGCTGTGATGATAAAGTCTAATCATAATAAAATATATAATTTTAATAAACTTTTATATTTTATATAAAATTGTGAGTGTTAAATTACCTATCCGTGGACATATAAAATTCCTCAAAGAATCCCTGTTCTTAAAGAAGTCCGATGACTCCTGGTGGACGAAAACGAGCATCCTGAGACTATCTAAAAAGTAAGAATAGTATTAATTAGTAGGGGAAGTAAACGGAAGGAAAATAACGTGAGTGAAAACGTGCCGGAACGTGTAAAAAGCCGTTAGAGACGCGTGACGCAGTAAGATAATAACGAACAAAGGAAAGGGGCGTGGCCTAAACGACCGTTGGCGTCGCGTGTTCCGAAACAAAGAGATTGGGGGCGTGGCTTAAAACTTTCCGCTAGTCGCGAGAAATAGGTGACGCGGATAACAGACAGGTGGCGCTAGTGACAAGGGAGTAGCGCTGGTAACAGACAGGTGGCGCTGCTTACGGCGCTGGAACAAAGGAGTGTCGCTGGAACAAAGGAGTAACGTCGGAACAAAGGAGTGGCGCTGGAACAAAGGCGTGGCGTCGGAACAAAGGAGTGGCGCTGGAACAAAGGAAGAGCGCGGATAACAAAGGAGAGGCGCTGGAACAAAGGAAGAGTGCGGATAACAAAGGAGGAGTGCTGCAGACAAAGCGAGAAGGCTTCTAACAAAGGAAGGAAGTCACGAACTGATGATACCTTGCTTATTAAGGGTTAAATAAGCTGGCGACCGTTATAAAAAATAGGAGAACCTATTTAGTTTGACCAAAGCGTACTCTCGCCAAATTATTGTCCGGTCACAACCTAACACTCACCTAACCCTCACCTTGAAGCCGGAGGCTTCAGTGCTAACCGCAGGCCTTGACTCCAGACCGTCAACCGAGATGGAGGGCGACAAGGTGCGGCCAAAGGGCGATGAGAGGCCGGTGCCGTCAGGGACCGAGACGGGGCCGGAGAAACCAGACACCGAGACTGATCAACGAGAGACCGGGATCAGTGATGAGGATGCGATGCAGACCGGCGAGGAGCACTGCTGTCCGGCATCGCAGACCATCCACGAGGAGATGGATGTCCAGCCGGACGTGGACGACCAGGGAGAGCAGCAGCTACGAGCGGATTAACGCGCGGTATATGTTGCGCTCTTTGTACTTTTTGTTTAACGCGGATAGCGATGATTTTCTTTTGTGCGTGACGAGTCATAGCTCGAGAGCGCGCGATATTTTTACACTATACACTAATTTTCTTTTGTTTATTAGCGTATTGAATGCGCGTGTTTTAGTGAAGAATGTAATTTAGCTGAAAGAGCGAATTTTCTTTTGTTATCAAAAACATTCTTTTGTATAAAGCGAGTTTTCTTTTGTTATCTAGAGTAATTTTTTGTTGTATAGTACGAACGGCGATAAAATCCGTAAAAGCCGTCACGAGGATATATAATTTATTGTTTTATATTATATCTTTTGTTTTCCTTTTGTTTTGTACCGCTATTGCGAATAAGTAGCTCGTAAGAATGAAAGCTGTAACAATGGAATCCATTCCTTTGTTTGAATAACAATGAAGTGGAAAGCGCAAACGAATGCGCATGCGCCGAGCCGCCGAATGGCGCAGCGTAGGGAGTGGGGGGCCTATATAGGGCCGCGCAGACCTCTCACAGCTCTCTCTTCTCCAGTGGACTCTCAGATTGAGTAGTTGTTCTCTAGTCCGTTGATACGACGCGCGTGTGCGTAATATCTAGTGCGTAGTAGATACGTAATTGAGATTTTAACGCGATTTAGAGCGAGGAAGTTTAATTTGATTTTCGTTATGTAAATGTAAGAGTTTTATTTTATTCGATCGTGACGTGCGACGCGAAACGAACTACGTGCGACATATGCGAGTCAGTGAGTGCGCATTACTTTTGTACGCCAAAGAAACCGATACAATCGGATATTTATATACTTTTTTATATTTAAATATATTTTATTTAATTAAAATAACGAGAATCTGCTTATTAATTCCCGCGAGTGACATAATTCCTTGTGAGTCCCGAAAAACCCAGTTTTCAGTGTTCCCGGTAACAGTGGGGCGGCTAATCGTGTGTCCACGACGTCCTGTGATATCGAGAGATATATTAATTAACGGTAAAACATCGTTATCGGCGAAAAAACCGAGTAACGTGAACTGCGTCATCGTGCGTGTCGTAACAGGCTCACGACACAAAGGAAGTGGGCGGAGCTTGGAAAAAACCGTTGGCGGCCATATTGCTGACGTGACACGAGGAGGCGCGGCTTCCGAGACAAAGGAAGCGAACGACAAAGGGAGTTGGAGACAAGGGAACACGGATAAAAGGAAGCTGACAACAAAGGGACGAATATATAGAACACCGTTTGACAAAGGAAACAAAGGGGACAAAGGAGAAGGAGCGAGATACCTTGTTTGTTGATGGATAAACAAGCTGGCGACCGTAGTGAAAGGTAAGAGAACCTTGTTAAGAACAAATCCAAAGCGAACTCTTGTCTAGTGTCCGGTTACAACCTAACCCTCATCTTGAAGCCGGAGGCTTCGGCTAACCCGTCGCACGATGTTCCCAGCATGGACGACATCCAGGCGTCCCAGTCAACCGAACCGACCGCCGGGGAGACGACTGGACCAGAACCAGTGGCTGACGAGCCAATGCCGGAGGCAGCGGAGGAGAGCCCTGAGATGGACCAGCCAGCCGCCGAGCAGGAGGTTGAAGGGGCAAAGCAGGAGAGCGCACCAGTGCACCCGAAGGAGGCTCAGGACTAAGGCTGAGTTCTATTATTATTTTAGATATATATTTATTTTGCGTGTTTTCTTTTCTTTGTTCGTAAACGAATTAATTTATTTTCTTAAGATGACACGCGACACGCCGAGTAGATTTATCGATCGGGCGTGTTTTCTTTGTTAGACGCATTCAGATTTATTTTATTTGTGACACGCAACGCGTCAAGTATAATTTAGTTGCGTGGCTCTTTGTTAAGACGCTTATTCTTTTGTCCGTGACACGCGACGCGTCAAATCTTTATTTTGAAGCGTGTTTCTTTGTTATAGTTTATACGATACTTTTGTTTGCGGCACTGCGAGTGCAATATTATAGTTATAAGGCGCTTATTTATCAATCAATTACTTTTCCTTTTTTCGAGGCAATGCGAGTACAAAGATGCCTTTGTCTGTACGGATAATACAGCGTACGATTGCGCGAGTCGCGAATATCCCACTGTTCGAAAAATATAGTAAATTTAATTTATTTTATGCATTGTGTAAGCGCTTTGATAGCGTTAAGATTGTTTCTTTTGTTTTATGTTATGTATCAGTTCCTAAGTATGTGACAAAGGAAATCCGTTTTCCTTCTCTCTCTTGTGTAAGCGTGACAATGAAACGCAGTCGCGCATGTGCGAGCGTCGAGCCGCCGAACGGCGAAACCAGAGTGGGGGGAGAGCCTATAAGAGAGAGATACGAGGGGACTCGAGGCTTCTTCGTTTCCGGATATTCGTCCCGTGAGCAAGCTAGTCCGCGTGCGTCGCGAATATAGATATATATATACCATAGTAACTGCGTAATACGAGAGTATCGCGTAATATAAGTACCTGCGTGTCTAGTCGCACTTAGCGTGTTAATTAAGCGCTGTGATAAGAGTGTATAAGACTGTAATACGCGTAGATATCGCGATAACACGACGCGAGTGTTGTGCTACTGGAAAAATATATATTTATAGATATATATATATTTATGTTAAAATATATTTTTATTAAAATATATTTATATTTTAGTAAAATCTGTGTGGTGAGTGCTAAACCCTCTGTGATTCCGAAAATTCCCTCTCCACGCCGTCATCAAGGGTGCTGTCCGGGAAGTCCTGATGGTCCTGGGCGACGATCCGGCGGAAATAGCATCCCGGTAAAATTAATCGAGGCGATAATTAGCAGGGAGAATCGCGGGGAACGCGAAAATCGCGAAAAAGTGAGAAAAACCACGAGTGGCGGTTACTGCGTCACACGACACGTCCGAACAGGTATTGGAACAAAGGCCAGTGGGCGGAGCTTAAAAAACCGTTGGCGGCCATATTGTGGCGTGATATTAAAACAAAGGAAGGAGGCGTGGCCACAGCGAGACAAGGAAGCTGTGCCAGACAAGGGGACAAGAAGGCGAGGCAAGACAAAGCCAGGCGTATGAGCAGCTTGAAACAAAGGAAAGAAGCGGGCGGAAGGAGTTGGAAGCTCAACCGCAGACCACTTTATTCGTTGGAGGTTAAACGAATTGGCGACCGTTGTGAAAGGTAGGAGAACCTTATAGCTTTACCTAGACCCGCGAACTCTCGTCCGGTCACAACCTAACCCTCACCTAACCCTCACCTAACCCTCACTTTGAAGCCGGAGGCTTCAGCCAGCCTAACCAGTGGTCCATCCTCTAGCACCGAGACACGCAACATGGAGGAGATGCCGCTGACCCAGAGGACGGTTCCGACGACGAAGGAGCCGGAGGAAGATCCGGGCAAACCGGAGACGGGCGAGATGGCAGAACAGCAGGAGGGCCAACTCACGCAGTCCGTGGAGGAGCGGGCGACCGAACCGAGTGAGGAGAAGGTTCCATTATCTAACCAACAGGCATCTCAATAAAAGATGCTAAGTTGAGTTTATTTTATTTATTATTTGTTTACTTTGTAAGCGACATTTGTTGCATTTCGCGATAGCGTTAAATATTGATTTCTTTGTGAGCGACCTTTGTTGCTTCTCGCGATAGCGTTAATTATTTATTTTATGAGTCAGCGACTTTTGTTAGATAGTTGCGATGGCGGTATTAAGTTATTTTTCTTTGTCAGCGATAGTATAAAGTAATTGCGGAGCATTTTAGTATGTTTTCCTTTGTTATCTTTTGTTAGGCGAAAAGGCCTTTGTCTAGTCGCGATGCTATTATGTAGCGACAATAAGCATTGTGATCACTTTGTTCGGTTAGCGAACAAAGAACAAGTGTGTAATGTGTTGTCACGCTCGGATTGAATGACTGAGGCATTGTCTGAATGTGTCGTTGTTCCTGTATGGTTGGTTTTTTAACCATGTGTGTGTGCGAATGAATTTATTATAGCTTATCTTTTATTTATATGCGAGAATTTTGCACAGTGACCTGTAAGCGCGAAGAAAAGCGCGTTATTAAGTTTATTTTATTGTTTGACATATTCCTTTGTCATGGCGAACAAAGGAAGAATGGACGGATGAGTGCGCATGCGTCGAGCCGCCGTTCGACGCTGAGCGAGAGTGGGGGAACGAGTATAAGAAGGGCGTACGTGCATGAGGAGCTCTCTTTCGCTGGGGATAGCTCTCGCTTGCTAAAGCTAGTTCGTCGGTGCTAGTCGCGAGAATTAAAACGAGAGCGCAGTTTAGCTTAAGTGCGGTTATATGAGAATATAATCTAAAATCCTATAAGTAGAGGATATCCGTGTACGCGGGATAGCGAATGTACGCGCGTGAATGTGGTGTGAGCGTGATATCGTGGGGCGTGGCGATATCGCAGAGCGAAATTGAGCATCGAGCTGTGATGATAAAGTCTAATCATAATAAAATATATAATTTTAATAAACTTTTATATTTTATATAAAATTGTGAGTGTTAAATTACCTATCCGTGGACATATAAAATTCCTCAAAGAATCCCTGTTCTTAAAGAAGTCCGATGACTCCTGGTGGACGAAAACGAGCATCCTGAGACTATCTAAAAAGTAAGAATAGTATTAATTAGTAGGGGAAGTAAACGGAAGGAAAATAACGTGAGTGAAAACGTGCCGGAACGTGTAAAAAGCCGTTAGAGACGCGTGACGCAGTAAGATAATAACGAACAAAGGAAAGGGGCGTGGCCTAAACGACCGTTGGCGTCGCGTGTTCCGAAACAAAGAGATTGGGGGCGTGGCTTAAAACTTTCCGCTAGTCGCGAGAAATAGGTGACGCGGATAACAGACAGGTGGCGCTAGTGACAAGGGAGTAGCGCTGGTAACAGACAGGTGGCGCTGCTTACGGCGCTGGAACAAAGGAGTGTCGCTGGAACAAAGGAGTAACGTCGGAACAAAGGAGTGGCGCTGGAACAAAGGCGTGGCGTCGGAACAAAGGAGTGGCGCTGGAACAAAGGAAGAGCGCGGATAACAAAGGAGAGGCGCTGGAACAAAGGAAGAGTGCGGATAACAAAGGAGGAGTGCTGCAGACAAAGCGAGAAGGCTTCTAACAAAGGAAGGAAGTCACGAACTGATGATACCTTGCTTATTAAGGGTTAAATAAGCTGGCGACCGTTATAAAAAATAGGAGAACCTATTTAGTTTGACCAAAGCGTACTCTCGCCAAATTATTGTCCGGTCACAACCTAACACTCACCTAACCCTCACCTTGAAGCCGGAGGCTTCAGTGCTAACCGCAGGCCTTGACTCCAGACCGTCAACCGAGATGGAGGGCGACAAGGTGCGGCCAAAGGGCGATGAGAGGCCGGTGCCGTCAGGGACCGAGACGGGGCCGGAGAAACCAGACACCGAGACTGATCAACGAGAGACCGGGATCAGTGATGAGGATGCGATGCAGACCGGCGAGGAGCACTGCTGTCCGGCATCGCAGACCATCCACGAGGAGATGGATGTCCAGCCGGACGTGGACGACCAGGGAGAGCAGCAGCTACGAGCGGATTAACGCGCGGTATATGTTGCGCTCTTTGTACTTTTTGTTTAACGCGGATAGCGATGATTTTCTTTTGTGCGTGACGAGTCATAGCTCGAGAGCGCGCGATATTTTTACACTATACACTAATTTTCTTTTGTTTATTAGCGTATTGAATGCGCGTGTTTTAGTGAAGAATGTAATTTAGCTGAAAGAGCGAATTTTCTTTTGTTATCAAAAACATTCTTTTGTATAAAGCGAGTTTTCTTTTGTTATCTAGAGTAATTTTTTGTTGTATAGTACGAACGGCGATAAAATCCGTAAAAGCCGTCACGAGGATATATAATTTATTGTTTTATATTATATCTTTTGTTTTCCTTTTGTTTTGTACCGCTATTGCGAATAAGTAGCTCGTAAGAATGAAAGCTGTAACAATGGAATCCATTCCTTTGTTTGAATAACAATGAAGTGGAAAGCGCAAACGAATGCGCATGCGCCGAGCCGCCGAATGGCGCAGCGTAGGGAGTGGGGGGCCTATATAGGGCCGCGCAGACCTCTCACAGCTCTCTCTTCTCCAGTGGACTCTCAGATTGAGTAGTTGTTCTCTAGTCCGTTGATACGACGCGCGTGTGCGTAATATCTAGTGCGTAGTAGATACGTAATTGAGATTTTAACGCGATTTAGAGCGAGGAAGTTTAATTTGATTTTCGTTATGTAAATGTAAGAGTTTTATTTTATTCGATCGTGACGTGCGACGCGAAACGAACTACGTGCGACATATGCGAGTCAGTGAGTGCGCATTACTTTTGTACGCCAAAGAAACCGATACAATCGGATATTTATATACTTTTTTATATTTAAATATATTTTATTTAATTAAAATAACGAGAATCTGCTTATTAATTCCCGCGAGTGACATAATTCCTTGTGAGTCCCGAAAAACCCAGTTTTCAGTGTTCCCGGTAACAGTGGGGCGGCTAATCGTGTGTCCACGACGTCCTGTGATATCGAGAGATATATTAATTAACGGTAAAACATCGTTATCGGCGAAAAAACCGAGTAACGTGAACTGCGTCATCGTGCGTGTCGTAACAGGCTCACGACACAAAGGAAGTGGGCGGAGCTTGGAAAAAACCGTTGGCGGCCATATTGCTGACGTGACACGAGGAGGCGCGGCTTCCGAGACAAAGGAAGCGAACGACAAAGGGAGTTGGAGACAAGGGAACACGGATAAAAGGAAGCTGACAACAAAGGGACGAATATATAGAACACCGTTTGACAAAGGAAACAAAGGGGACAAAGGAGAAGGAGCGAGATACCTTGTTTGTTGATGGATAAACAAGCTGGCGACCGTAGTGAAAGGTAAGAGAACCTTGTTAAGAACAAATCCAAAGCGAACTCTTGTCTAGTGTCCGGTTACAACCTAACCCTCATCTTGAAGCCGGAGGCTTCGGCTAACCCGTCGCACGATGTTCCCAGCATGGACGACATCCAGGCGTCCCAGTCAACCGAACCGACCGCCGGGGAGACGACTGGACCAGAACCAGTGGCTGACGAGCCAATGCCGGAGGCAGCGGAGGAGAGCCCTGAGATGGACCAGCCAGCCGCCGAGCAGGAGGTTGAAGGGGCAAAGCAGGAGAGCGCACCAGTGCACCCGAAGGAGGCTCAGGACTAAGGCTGAGTTCTATTATTATTTTAGATATATATTTATTTTGCGTGTTTTCTTTTCTTTGTTCGTAAACGAATTAATTTATTTTCTTAAGATGACACGCGACACGCCGAGTAGATTTATCGATCGGGCGTGTTTTCTTTGTTAGACGCATTCAGATTTATTTTATTTGTGACACGCAACGCGTCAAGTATAATTTAGTTGCGTGGCTCTTTGTTAAAACGCTTATTCTTTTGTCCGTGACACGCGACGCGTCAAATCTTTATTTTGAAGCGTGTTTCTTTGTTATAGTTTATACGATACTTTTGTTTGCGGCACTGCGAGTGCAATATTATAGTTATAAGGCGCTTATTTATCAATCAATTACTTTTCCTTTTTTCGAGGCAATGCGAGTACAAAGATGCCTTTGTCTGTACGGATAATACAGCGTACGATTGCGCGAGTCGCGAATATCCCACTGTTCGAAAAATATAGTAAATTTAATTTATTTTATGCATTGTGTAAACGCGTTGATAGCGTTAAGATTGTTTCTTTTGTTTTATGTTATGTATCAGTTCCTAAGTATGTGACAAGGGAAATCCATTTTCCTTCTCTCTCTTGTGTAAGCGTGACAATAAAACGCAGTCGCGCATGTGCGAGCGTCGAGCCGCCGAACGGCGAAACCAGAGTGGGGGGAGAGCCTATAAGAGAGAGATACGAGGGGACTCGAGGCTTCTTCGTTTCCGGATATTCGTCCCGTGAGCAAGCTAGTCCGCGTGCGTCGCGAATACGAATATATATATATATACCATAGTAACTGCGTAATACGAAAGTATCGCGTAATATAAGTACCTGCGTGTCTAGTCGCACTTAGCGTGTTAATTAAACGCTGTGATAAGAGTGTATAAGACTGTAATACGCGTAGACATCGCGATAACACGACGCGAGTGTTGTGAAACCGGAAAAATATATATTTATAGATATATATATATTTATGTTAAAATATATTTTTATTAAAATATATTTATATTTTAGTAAAATCTGTGTGGTGAGTGCTAAACCCTCTGTGATTCCGAAAATTCCCTCTTTACGTCGTCATCAAGGGTGCTGTCCGGGAAGTCCTGATGGTTCTGGGCGACGATCCGGCGGAAATAGCATCCCGGTAAAATTAATCGAGGCGATAATTAGCAGGGAGAATCGCGGGGAACGCGAAAATCGCGAAAAAGTAAGGAAAACCACGAGTGGCGATTACTGCGTCACACGACACGTCCGTACAGGTATTGGAACAAAGGCCAGTGGGCGGAGCTTAAAAAACCGTTGGCGGCCATATTGTGGCGTGATATTAAAACAAAGGAAGGAGGCGTGGCCACAGCGAGACAAGGAAGCTGTGCCAGACAAGGGGACAAGGAGGCGAAGCAAGACAAAGCCAGGCGTATGAGCAGCTTGAAACAAAGGAAAGAAGCGGGCGGAAGGAGTTGGAAGCTCAACCGCAGACCACCTTATTCGTTGGAGGTTAAACGAATTGGCGACCGTTGTGAAAGGTAGGAGAATTTTATAGTTTTACCTAGACCCGCGAACTCTCGTCCGGTCACAGTATATTTGTGTTAATTCCCGTGGAAAAGATACCCTTAGTCCAAAGGACTTGCGAGTAGGATTTCGATCGGTCTGATTGCTATAACGCGGTAATATAAATTTAAGTAACATAAATAATATTGAATAATTCTCAAGATTGGCGACCGTGACAGGACGTCGTAACAAAAAAGGTTTGTCGCGAGTAGATCTAGGCGATATTACGAGCGTAGAATAAGTTCGTGTAAAATAATTTCGTGCGATTTGCGTAACGACACAGCGACGTGAGTAAGAGGTAGTGCCGTAGTATAGAAGTACAGCGGGAAGAACAAAGAGATTTTAGTTCGTTGATATAACAAAGAGTAGAATAGACGATAGATAGAAAAATGTCGGACGACGAGAATAATGCAGTGAATTACGAAGAGTTAGAGGGATTCAAGTCCTGTTCGAAGATAGATAGATCTCCGATAAGGGGAGAGAGGAAGATGAATACGCGTGCGAAGAAGACGATGAGCGCGGAAGAGTTCGGAAAAATCTCTGCGGAGAATGAAATTCTACGTGCGGAAAATGACGAGTTGTTGCAGCGTGTTGAGAGTTTAGAGCGTTTGAGGCCTGATTATCGAGAATCGAGTAGAGACGAGGACAATGAATTGACAAAGGTTTTGGGCGAATTGAGTCGTCGGATAAAGGCGATGGAAACGCGTAACAAAGGAATCGATAGGGAAGAACGACGCGACGAGTGTAGGAGTGCTCGCGAAAAAACGTCGAAGGTGACGGAAGATTCCGCGGAACAAATCGTCAGAGTAGGCGACAACGCGACGTTGAACGCGAAACTACCGCGTGGAGGTTGGTTGAAAAGTCCTTTCGAGGAACTGACGTACAAAGGACGTACGGATACGCAGAATCCGATGAAGTTTATGAAACGTTTCGAGAAGATAGCGAACTACGCGGGAGTAGGCGCGAACGAACAATTATATTATTTCGGAAGGTGCTTGAGGGGCACGGCGTCGAATTGGTTCGATGTCAGGGATCCGGATAGTATAGACGAGGCGAAAGAATCGTTTATCGATTACTTTTGGGGCGAGGAGCAACAGGCTCGATTTAGAGAGGAGATTTATACGGGTCGGTACAAGACCGAGTCGAATAGTACGATGGCGGAATACGCGTTGAATGTATCGAAGCAAGCGAAGTACTTAGTACCACCGATGTCCGAACACGAGATTATTCGTTGCGTAAAAAGACACTTTGGGATGCATATCGCGCGGGAGATAAGACCATCGACGGTGAAGACAATAGAGGAATTTGTTACCCTATTGGATGAGTTAGAGTACGAGCAGAAGAAGATGCAGCGTGTAAATTATCGGGCGCAGAACACGACGGAAAGAAACGTCGGCGCGAGGAAAGGTAATGCGCAAACAGAGCAGTCGGCGAGAGGAACGAGCGCGCGAGGACAAAGCGAGTCGAGCGCGTACAAGACGGCCAAGCCGTATACGAGATACGGTAATTACAACAATAATAATCGTGAAAACGCGAACGCGTATGTAGCGAATAAACCGTATGTAAGAGGCGCGGAAGCGAACTACGATAAACGCGAAAGCGCGAGGAGCGTACCGAGTACGGTGAAAATTGAAGAATTGCCGCGAGAGGACAAAGAGACGACGAATAAAGAGATCGTACCGTATAACAAAGACGTGTCGCGGAGAGCGAATAAAAACGCGTCGGGGAAGCACGATCTAGCGTCTCAGAGGAGAAATGTGGCGTCGATAGAAGCGGAGATAGTGGAATCGGATAAATCCGAGGACGAGGTGAGTACGAAGAAGATTGCGATCATGAGGACGCAAGAATTGATACGCGATGTCGATGAGGTTACTCAAGAGGACCAGAACAAAGCGTTGGCGAGAACAATGCCGTTTATCACGGTGATGGTAGGAAGATTGCCCGTTAAAACTCTAGTAGATACGAGAGCGCAAATTTCAGCGATAACAAAGGCGTTATACGATAGAATGACGAACGAGGGAGTGGAGATGAGAATAATTCCGATAAAAAAATTCTCACTTACGGGAGCGTTTTCCGACCGTGGTCAACCGATCGCGCACAGGATTCAAATCAATTTCCGAATCGGTGAGGAGGAATTTACACACGAACTCTACGTAGTCAGGAATCTAGCTTACGAGATGATACTCGGTATAGATTTTCTATCCGAGAGAAAGGCGATACTGCAATGCGGAAAAGAATTTACCGTTGAATTCTTAGAGAAGAACGAAGTAGGAGCGGGATTGAACGCGATAGCGATAGAAGATGCAGATGAAATCCTAAGAAGAATTCTGAACGATCATTCGGAATTGTTTAACGATGAGATCGGATGCGTGGAGCATTACGAACACGAGATTGTGATGAACAACGAGAAACCGTTTAAGGGAAAGACATATCCAGTACCGGAGGTACACCGAACAAAGGTGAAGGATCATCTGTTGGAGTTAGAACGAGATGGAATAATCGAGAGAGCGCAAACACAGTTTGTGAATCCATTGGTTGTAGTGATAAAGAAAACGGGAGAAATACGATTATGCTTAGATGCACGAGAGGTGAACAAACGAATGGCAAACGACCATGATCAACCACCAACAATCGACGAAGTATTCCGTAGAATAGGAGACAAGAAATACTTTACGACGTTGGACGTGGCCAAAGCATTCTGGCAGATACCATTGAAGGAGGAGAGCAAGAAATACACGGGGTTCAAATTCGATAATCAAACCTACGTGTTTAAGAGATTACCGTTTGGGCTGAAGACGGCGGGCGCGTCGTTTACACGCGCAATGCAACGTGCGATGGGCGACGAATGCGACCCGTTCACAATAGTATACTTGGACGATATATTAATCGCATCGAGTAGCTTAGAGGAGCACGTGTTTCACGTGAATTATATATTAGAAAGACTGAAGAGAGTAGGTTTTAGATTAAATCGCGATAAATGCGAGTTCGTTAAAACAGAAATACGTTTTCTGGGACACACATTTAATCAGATAAAAGCGGAAATGAACGAAGATACGAAGATGGCGATTCAGAACTTCGAAAGACCGAGGAACAAAAAAGCCATACAAGCTTTTCTTGGCTTGGTGAATTGGGACCGGAGGTTCGTGAAGAACTTGGCGAGGATGACAAAACCGTTGGAGAGATTGCTGAAGAAGACGGAAAAATTCGAATGGACCGAGGAGACGCAGAAAGCATTCGCGGATATTAAGCGAGAATTTCAAGATGCGCCGTGTTTGTTCGTAATTAGACCGGGATTGAAGTTTGGTATTTACGTAGAAGCGTCTAAATATGGTTTAGGGGCGAGATTATATCAGTATAGAGAGGATAAACCGGAGGAAAAGTTCACGGTGGCTTACGCGAGTCGTAGCTTGAAAGGAGCCGAACTGAATTATACGGTGACAGAGATAGAGTGCTTAGCACTAGTGTGGGCGTTGAGGAAGTGGCACGCAACGTTGCTCGGACGTCATATAAAAGTTCATTCGGATCACAGGGCGCTCAAGTTTTTGACAGCTTGTGCGGACGATAGCGCCAGAATAGCGAGATGGACGGCGTTCTTGCACGAATTTGATTTGGAGATATGCCACGTGCCGGGAAAGGAGAACGTTATCGCGGACACTTTGTCGCGTAACAACGTGAAGAATGGATACGTGAAGAAAGAAGGAAACACAAAGAAAATAGCGGCGATAATACCGATCGTCAACGACGAAGATGAAACGAGACAATGGATCGAAATGATAGCGAGCGCACAGCGTGAAGACGAACGATTACAAAGGGAGATCGCGGAAGAACCGGATACATTGCCGATTAGAGAGGATTTAGTACGCGTAACCTTAACGAGGGGAGAGAGAATAGTGGTACCAGAAGCGATTAAATGGCAGTTGGTAGATAGAATTCATAGATATCTATTACATTTCGATACCGATAAAGTATGCGATTTTGTCGAACGATATTTTTCGATTCACAATCTAGAACGCGTAGTCAGGAATGTAGTGGCGTCGTGCGAGATTTGTCAATCGACGAAGTATTACACGAGACCGAGCAGAGGTATGGAGTATTACGATTTACCGTGTAGACCGGGAGAGACGGTATCGATCGATTTATTCGGACCGTTACCGCAAACGCCGAGGGGAAATAAGTATGTTCTAGTTACAATGGACCAATTTTCAAAATTGACTAATTTATTCCCGATTAAGAATCAAAAGTTAGAGACCATAATGGATACATTACAATTAGAATACTTTAGCAGAATAGGGATACCGAGCGAAATACTGACCGATAACGGGGGGCAGTTTATAACGAATCGATGGCGAGAGTTCGCGGCGGAAATAGGGTTCTCCGTGCGCAAAACTTCGCCGTACAATCCACAAAGCAATCCAGTGGAGAGAGTCATGAGAGAGATAGGGCGTATTATCAGAGTGTACGCACACGATCGCCAGACACAATGGGATAGAATAATAGATAGAACGGAGAGGACGATCAACTCAACAGCGCACAGAAGTACGGGATTCATGCCTGTAGAATTACACACAGGTATCGAGAAACCGTTCAAGATCGATCCGAGGCTAAAACCGATTAAGGAGGACGATGAAGATCCAGAGGACGAGGAGGAGATCGTCGAGCGAAGAATCGAGTTGGCCCGACAGACTTTAACAGCAAGGGCGCAACAAAGGAAGAGACAAACAGACAAACATGGAGAGGCGGAGATTTACGAGGAAGGTACAAAAGTGTGGATAAAACTCCATCGTCGTAGCGATGCTAATCGCAGGTTAACGAGAAAAATACATCAAGTGTACGATGGACCATACAAGATACGCCGAGAAGTAAGAAGAAACGCATATCTGATAGAGGACGAGGAAGGTAATACACTTGGAACTTTTAATTCCAGACAGATCAAACCACATCGAGAGGCGAAATTAAAGCCAACAATGGAAATTAATATGATGAAAATGCGAGGAAAAGTCAAGAAAATATCGCGAGGAGAGATCAAAGAATTCGCGGAAAACTTTCAGCGAGAGAAGAAAGGAAACAAAGAGGGAGATAGTGAGAGAATAATTACCGTAGAAGACGAGGAAGTTGAGACGTCAGAACGAGATCCAGAGTCGAGTGACGAAGGACCAGTTCGAAGCGGATACCTGAAAAAGAAAAATAAATCACTCATCAGTGAAAAAGGTATGAGACACGTTTCTAGGCTGATCAAACTGATTTCGGGGAAACAGCCGTTACAGAGTATTTTCGGATCAGTAGAGGGAAAGGAGATAAAGATTCTTCTAGATTTTCGAGGAAAGTTTAACGTAATAACGGAAACGGCGATAAAGTCAATTGAAGCTGATCGACAGAAGCTCAAAAGGATAAAGGATTCCGAAAGTATACCGGAATATCTGAAGAGAGAGAAAAAGGTGAGAATAAAAGCGGTGAAATTAGAAATCATCGTGAGATAAAAAAAGATAGTAATAGAGGCGATGATTCTGAACAATGACGTAAGTTGTGCGTTATTGGGAAGAGAAGCATGCCGAGAATTAGGAGGAAAATTACGGGAGAAACCACAGGAGATTTCCGAATTGAAGAGGTGGAGCGAACACCTGACAGAAGCAACCAGGAAAAGACTACTGATGGAGGAGGAACGGGAGAAAGAAAAGTCACTGAAAAAGAGAAAAGGTACGATAAAAAGGACATGCTAGTTTTACCAAAGGATAAGGATACTTAGGATACCAAAGGATTTGCCAAAGGATACTTAGGGGACCTAAGTCGTCTACAGACGATTCCGAGTCTCGACATCGAACTTGCGAAACCCATGATCGACCGTTAGACGCCGTGCCGTCGTAGCGGTGAGATCCCGACGACGGGCGATGGCGCCGTACGGCAAACCGGGCTCGTGCGACGACCGGCCCGTGGACCGGTCGCCTAGTAGTGTCACATTGTTTTGAGCCTTTCGACTCACGAGACTCCTAGAGATATCATTGCCACCTTCGACTAGAGAGGATACGGCCTTAGAGGCGTTCAGGCATAATCCCACGGATGGTAGCTTCGCACCACCGGCCGCTCGACCGAGTGCGTGAACCAAATGTCCGAACCTGCGGTTCCTCTCGTACTGAGCAGGATTACTATCGCAATGACTAGTCATCAGTAGGGTAAAACTAACCTAAAAATGCAAAGGACATTAAACGTACTAAAATTTCAGACGAAAGATTTATTTCTGACGAAATGAGAAAAAATGCCAAGGAGGAATATACCAAGGACCATGGATACCAGTTCGAGAGGAGAAAGGATACAGCGGCGATAAAGGAGCCAGACATCGTGACGATAGAAGATCCCGAGGATGATGGAGAATCCAGGGCAGCCCAGAGTCGAGAAAGTGCGGTGAAAGTGCGCGATTTTAAGGGCAATTTATCGAAAAAGTGTGATGAAAGTGCGAAAAGCGAACGACGTGAAATGTCGATTAAACAAATAGAAAAAACTGATAACGTAAAAACTTTAAGATCGAATAGTAATAAGATAGATATAAGTAGCGTAAAGACTATAGAAAACAATAACGATAAAATAGTCATAAGAAATATAGAGTCTGATAAAAATAACAGTAAGGAGAGAAAAAAAAACTTCAAATTCGTTAGAATGCAATAGCGATAGAAAAGAAGGAAAAAGATTAAAGATATCAGAGCTAAACGAAATAGATGTAAAATTAGAACATTTAGAGTCGTTGGTAAAATCATTTAAAAAGAATAAACTCAAAGAGAGTAGAGGAAAAATTGAAATAATGATTAAAGAAATAAAAAATGATATAAGTCGGAAACATAACGAAAGTAGTTTATTATTATTAGAAATAAAGGACAATAGTATAAATAAAACTGAGAGTATAGATAGTCAAAGTTCAGTAGAAATTTCAATATCAGAGATGAATGAAATAGCAGTAACGAGTACACCAAAGAGAGATAGAGAAAAGAAATGTATACGAGATACGAAAAATAATTTTAACAAATACAATAATAGTAAAAATTTGCTAAATTTATCAATAAATGAAATAGAAGATGTAGTCGTAACGAGCACATCAAAGGATAATAAAATTAGTCCAAGCATAGTAACGAAGAAAGATATCAATAAAGTTAAATTTAGAAATAAAATAGATTTAAGCGAAAATAGTTTTAAGCTAGACAATAAGTCGAACAAAGAAGTAGAAGATAAAATTATAATTCGAAATATTAATGAATTAATAATTGGAATAAACAATGATAAAACTAATGAGAAAACTAGTAATCAGTTAGAGATACAAAACAGTTCAGATTCATTGGAAAGTAAAATTGTACAGACAAATAATTTTATATTAAGTCAAGATAGTCTGATGGAAAAATTAGAATTGATTAGAAATAGCAATTCAAGTCTTGTAATAGATAATTCAAACGATACGATAATAATAACTAATTGTAACGAGAATGAAATAAAAAATGATTTAAATGAAATAGAGAGATTAAAGAAAATGCGAAAAGAAGCATTGGATCGAATTCTAAGTTTAAATAATCAAACGATAGAATTAAAAGATAAGGAGAATATCGACACATATTCGTCGACGATTAAAAGTATCCTGAATAATATTTACGAGAAAGAAATCAGAGCGAAAAATAACGATAAAATTTCTGATACCGAGAAAGTAAACGAAAAACATAAAATAACAGCGAACAATGAATTAAGCGAGCGTAGATTTAAGCAAGCGAGCGACGATATAATTATAATAAGCGAAAAAACATGCGAGAATCGTGAAGGAAAGAACAAAGCATCAAAGACAGTCGAGGAGACAACGGTGCGGACAGTTTACGAACACACCGAGAGTAGATGGCGCGCGAGTAACGCGGAGAGCGGCCCTACGGACCGAAACCAATATGGCGACTTACCTGTCACGAGAGACACATCGCGTAGTGACGTCGGTGATAGTGAGAGTCTATTAACAGCAAAGATGGACTTGAAAAGTGAACTCGAGAGGATGCGCAAGGAGGAGGAGACCCTTCTGGAAAGGATCAAACGGAAAATCGAGTTGCAGGCCATCCTGAAAAGGCAGAGAGAGAGGCTGTATATGTTACGCAGCTTAGCAGGGGAGGGGGAACACGAAATGGCCCCGACGACGAAAGAAGTCGAAGAATTGTCGAAAATAGAGCGACGAAACGAGGAGAAAGCATCGAAGACGTTATTCCTGTCGTTACAAGCGAGTAACATCGAACGTACGTTCTGTCAAGAAGCAAAATTGGTGGACAAAGACGGAAATACCGAGTGCGACGTAAAGGTTATCGTGGCTGTGAAGAACGTGAAAAACAACAAGGGCGCGATAAAGCCGATAGATATTAACTTTTCATTAGACAAAAACTCGATGGAAGGAGAAGTTAAATTTAGTGATCGAGAACAGAGCGAGATACCAAAGACAATAGACAAAGTGATAGAGTGCTTCGTGCCGAAAGCGACATCAACAGTAAACAAAGACAGTAAAGACGTTAAACAGAGAAGTGCGAAACCGCGAGTGACGAGCGACGTTAAAGTCTGTCTACCGCGGATAAAGATAAACGATTGTCGGAAAAATCGCAAAACCCAAAGCGAGACGACGAAACAGAAACAACCACTAAAATCGTACAAAGGCTCGAAGAAAACAGAGTCTGACACGACAAAGGAGGACGAAGAAATCGAGAGGCTCAAGGAATTATTAACCAGAGCACAAAGAAAAAGGAACGTCGCGAATTACCATATAAGCAGCGACGAAGACGACATCAGCGACCACGACGGGCTAGACTGTAAGGAGCTCCCACGGTCCAAGAAATCCCGTCGTAGCTCCTTAGCGGGGGCAATGAAGCCGGAGGCTTCGGCTAACCCGTCGCACGATGTTCCCAGCATGGACGACATCCAGGCGTCCCAGTCAACCGAACCACCCGCCGGGGAGACGACGACTAAACCAGAACCAGTGGCTGACGAGCCAATGCCGGAGGCAGCGGAGGAGAGCCCTGAGATGGACCAGCCAGCCGCCGAGCAGGAGGTTGAAGGGGCGAAGCAGGAGGGCGCACCAGTGCACCCGAAGGAGACTCAGGACTAAGGCTGAGCTCCATTATTATTTTAGATATATATTTATTTTGCGTGTTTTCTTTTCTTTGTTCGTAAACGAATTAATTTATTTTCTTAAGATGACACGCGACACGCCGAGTAGATTTATCGATCGGGCGTGTTTTCTTTGTTAGACTCATTCAGATTTATTTTATTTGTGACACGCAACGCGTCAAGTATAAGTTAGTTGCGTGGCTCTTTGTTAAGACGCCTATTCCTTTGTCCGTGACACGCGACGCGTCAACTCTTTGTTTTGAAGCGTGTTTCTTTGTTATAGTTTATACGATTCTTTTGTTTGCGGCCCTGCGAGTGCAATATTATAGTTATAAGGCGCTTATTTATCAATTAATCATTTTCCTTTGTTCGAGGCACTGCGAGAACAAAGATGCCTTTGTCTGTACGGATAATACAGCGTACGATTGCGCGAGTCGCGAATATCCCACTGTTCGAAAGATATAGTAAGTTTAATTTATCTTATGCATTGTGTAAACGCTTTGATAGCGTTAAGATTGTTTCTTTTGTTTTATGTTATGTATCAGTTCCTAAGTATGTGACAAGGGAAATCCATTTTCCTTCTCTCTCTTGTGTAAGCGTGACAATGAAACGCAGACGCGCATGTGCGAGCGTCGAGCCGCCGAACGGCGAAACCAGAGTGGGGGGAGAGCCTATAAGAGAGAGATACGAGGAGATTCGAGGCTTCTTCGTTTCCGGATATTCGTCCCGTGAGCAAGCTAGTCCGCGTGCGTCGCAAATATAGATATATATATACCATAGTAACTGCGTAATACGAAAGTATCGCGTAATATAAGTACCTGCGTGTCTAGTCGCACTTAGCGTGTTAATTAAGCGCTGTGATAAGAGTGTATAAGACTGTAATACGCGTAGATATCGCGATAACACGACGCGAGTGTTGTGCTACTGGAAAAATATATATTTATAGATATATATATATTTATGTTAAAATATATTTTTATTAAAATATATTTATATTTTAGTAAAATCTGTGTGGTGAGTGCTAAACCCTCTGAGATTCCGAAAATTCCCTCTCCACGTCGTCATCAAGGGTGCTGTCCGGGAAGTCTTGATGGTTCTGGGCGACGATCCGGCGGAAATAGCATCCCGGTAAATTAATCGAGGCGATAATTAGCAGGGAGAATCGCGGGGAACGCGAAAATCGCGAAAAAGTGAGAAAAACCACGAGTGGCGGTTACTGCGTCACACGACACGTCCGAACAGGTATTGGAACAAAGGCCAGTGGGCGGAGCTTAAAAAACCGTTGGCGGCCATATTGTGGCGTGATATTAAAACAAAGGAAGAAGGCGTGGCCACAGCGAGACAAGGAAGCTGTGCCAGACAAGGGGACAAGGAGGCGAAGCAAGACAAAGCCAGGCGTATGAGCAGCTTGAAACAAAGGAAAGAAGCGAGCGGAAGGAGTTGGAAGCTCGACCGAAGACCACCTTATTCGTTGGAGGTTAAACGAATTGGCGACCGTTGTGAACGGTAGGAGAACCTTATAGTTTTACCTAGACCCGCGAACTCTCGTCCGGTCACAACCTAACCCTCACCTTGAAGCCGGAGGCTTCGGCTAACCCGTCGCACGATGTTCCTAGCATGGACGACATCCAGGCGTCCCAGTCAACCGAACCGATCGCCGGGGAGACGACGACTGGACCAGAACCAGTGGCTGACGAGCCAATGCCGGAGGCAGCGGAGGAGAGCCCTGAGATGGACCAGCCAGCCGCCGAGCAGGAGGTTGAAGGGGCGAAGCAGGAGGTCGCACCAATGCACCCGAAGGAGGCTCAGGACTAAGGCTGAGCTCTATTATTATTATTTTAGATATATATTTATTTTGCGTGTTTTCTTTTTTTTGATCGTAAACGAATTAATTTATTTTCTTTAGATGACACGCGACACGCCGAGTAGATTTATCGATCGGGCGTGTTTTCTTTGTTAGACGCATTCAGATTTATTTTATTTGTGACACGCAACGCGTCAAGTATATGTTAGTTGCGTGGCTCTTTGTTAAGACGCCTATTCTTTTGTCCGTGACACGCGACGCGTCAACTCTTTGTTTTGAAGCGTTTTTCTTTGTTATGGTTTATACGATTCTTTTGTTTGCGACACTGCGTGTGCAATATTATAGTTATAAGGCGCTTATTTATTAATTAATTATTTTCCCTTGTTCGAGGCGCTGCGAGTGCACTATTAGAGTTATAAGGCGCTTATTTATCAATTAATCATTTTCCTTTGTTCGAGACTCTGCGAGTACAAAGATGCCTTTGTCTGTACGGATAATACAGCGTACGATTGCGCGAGTCGCGGATATCCCATTGTTCGGAAGATTTAGTAATTTTAATTTATCTTATGCATGGTGTAAGCGCTTTGATAGCGTTAAGATTGTTTCTTTTGTTTATGTTATGTATCAGTTCCTAAGTATGTGACAAAGGAAATCCGTTTTCCTTCTCTCTCTTGTGTAAGCGTGACAATGAAACGCAGACGCGCATGTGCGAGCGTCGAGCCGCCGAACGGCGAAACCAGAGTGGGGGGAGAGCCTATAAAAGGGAGATACGAGGGGACTCGAGGCTTCTTCGTTTCCGGATATTCGTCCCGTGAGCAAGCTAGTCCGCGTGCGTCGCGAATATAGATATATATATATATACCATAGTAACTGCGTAATACGAAAGTCGCGTAATATAAGTACCTGCGTGTCTAGTCGCACTTAGCGTATTAATTAAGCGCTGTGATAAGAGTGTATAAGACTGTAATACGCGTATATATCGCGATAACACGACGCGAGTGTTGTGCTACTGGAAAAATATATATTTATAGATATATATATATTTATGTTAAAATATATTTTTATTAAAATATATTTATATTTTAGTAAAATCTGTGTGGTGAGTGCTAAACTCTCTGTGATTCCGAAAATTCCCTCTCCACGTCGTCATCAAGGGTGCTGTCCGGGAAGTCCTGATGGTTCTGGGCGACGATCCGGCGGAAATAGTATCCCGGTAAAATTAATCGAGGCGATAATTAGCGGGGAGAATCGCGGGGAACGCGAAAATCGCGAAAAAGTGAGAAAAACCACGAGTGGCGGTTACTGCGTCACACGACACGTCCGAACAGGTATTGGAACAAAGGCCCGTGGGCGGAGCTTAAAAAACCGTTGGCGGCCATATTGTGGCGTGATCTTAAAACAAAGGAAGGAAACGTGGCCACAGCGAGACAAGGAAGCTGTGCCAGACAAGGGGACAAGGAGGCGAAGCAAGACAAAGCCAGGCGTATGAGCAGCTTGAAACAAAGGGAAGAAGCGGGCGGAAGGAGTTGGAAGCTCAACCGCAGACCACCTTATTCGTTGGAGGTTAAACGAATTGGCGACCGTTGTGAAAGGTAGGAGAACCTTATAGTTTTACCTAGACCCGCGAACTCTCGTCCGGTCACAACCTAACCCTCACCTTGAAGCCGAAAGCTTCAACTAACTCCTTTACCCTTGACCCCAGGGAGGAACCTGAGATGGAGGCGACCCAGTGTTCGCAGAGAGCGGAGTCGATGGCTGACGACTTTGGCGGAGGAAGGCGTTGCGGCGAAGCAGCCCGGCAACGAGGAAGAACGTGCCGAAGAAACAAAGGCCGGTGACGAGACACAGGCGGAACAATCAAATTAATGATTGTTCGAATAATTTTCTTTGTTTAGTTTTAGTTTATGCGCAGTCTCCATTGTCACGGGAGAGATTTTTAATTTATTTTTGTCATTACGCGCAATCTCCATTGTTCCAGGAGATATATTCTATTTATATAATTTTAATTTTGGTTATGCGCAATCTATAGCGTTAAGGGAGTTAGATTCCCTTAGTTTCTTTGTTTGAAGCAGTCTTCTCTGTCTGTGGAGAGACTTTAATTATATTTTAATTTGAGTTCTTTGTTATACGAGACTTCCATTGTACGGGAAGATTTATCGAAGAGTTATTGTTTCAATTTAGTAAGCTCCATTGTGATAGGAGAATGATTTGATATATTTTCTTTGTCTAACGAACTCTCCATTGTCAGGGAGAGAAATTTAATATGATATTTTTGTTTAGAGGTATCTCCGTTATCGCGGAGACAAAGAGCTGTGCTCGATTAATAATATTAATCGCGATCCTTTGTGTATGTAATTGCTTTTGTTTCGATGTCACACAAAGGAAAATCTTTATTTATTTCGTATGCGCAAATGCCGCGATAGCAAGCGTTTTATTTTATTTATTTATCTCGTTATTGCGAAGGTATGAAACCGAAAGATATAGATAGGTTATTTTATTTATTTAATTTATGCGGTATTATGTGCACTAATTTTATCCTATTGTCTAGTCTGCATGTAAGAACAAAGGATGTATGCCGGCAATGCGCATGTGCGCGCATCGAGCCGCCGAGAGATGCCGAAGAGTGGGGAGCGTCCCCTATAAGAGAGCGTGCAGAGCGAAGCTCTCTCTTGTCCTGGTAGCGATCTAGTCCTGGTGATGAACCGAAGCTCTCGTAACGATCGTGATACTTAAAACGTATAATTGCGTAATTAGTATTTTATCGAGCGTGGCTAACAAATCTGCGAGCTCAAGCAGACGCGCGTTCGCGATTGAGCGAGTAATTAACATCTATCGCGTCGGAAAGTGTAATTCGATATCGAGCGATAAAGATCTCTGCGTAGTAACGGCTGTGGAAAGTTACCAGTCGGCTAACGTACTTTTGTATAAAAAATATAAGTTTTATAATATATATTTTTATACTAAAATATCCTGTGGTGTTCAATAATCCCTGTGCGGTGTGTGAAAGGCCTAATTATAATTATTCAGATCATATCTGTAATTATCCGGGAGATAGTGCGCATTTGAGAAAGCATTCCGGGCTAAACGGTAGTTTAGAACAGTCGAACAACGTGTTAATTAGTGTGGATTGGCTAATTGCGCGTGAAAATGGTGTAAAAACGTGTGAAATCGTGTATGACGACAACTGCGTCACACGACACGTCGTAACAAGTTACGAGACAAAGAAAAGTAGGCGGGGCCTAGAAAACCGTTGGCGGCCATCTTGGTGGCGTGAGAAGAGCACAGTGGAAGGGGAAGTCTCTCTCTGGAGACAAAGCAACACTGCAGAACAGAGGAGTGATACCGAACAAGGAGACCAGGATAGACACAGGAACAAGGCAAGGCGAATGAGCAGCAAGGAACAAAGAAAACCAGTAGAAACAAGGAGTTGGATGCTGGACAACAAACATCCTTATTCGTTAGAGGTCAAACGAATTGGCGACCATAATAAAAGGTAGGAGAACCTACATACTTAACCTTGACCCGTGAACTCTCGTCCGGTCACAACCTAACCCTCACCTTGAAGCCGGAGACTCAACCTGAACCCGTCGTAACCACCCTAAAATATTCTCTAAAGATGGGGGACCAGCCGGACAAACCGGAGGAGAGTCTGCCGTTGGCGGACGTAGAAATGGAGACCGATCAGCAGCCGGGAGAGCAGGAAACGATCCAGACATTCGATCCGGTGATGACCGAGAAGGTCATCAGCATGGAAGAGGAGATAGCCTGGATCGAACCAGTGGAGGAGGCGCCACAACAATCTGCCGAGGAAACGCAGACCACAAAGGAGGGCGCGAACAAAGGGGAGGACTAACTCCTTTGTGCCATTAGTCTTAAGTTCACAACGATACTAGTCGAAAAACAAAGAGAGACATTTATTTTATTTTGTGTACAGTTTTGATTTATTTGTTTACTTATATTTATTATTTATAAACTAGTATCGTAAGTTATAAAAAAAAATGTATTATTACTCGACAATTGCGAGATAAAGCGGTTTTAGGTATCATACCATTAATTTTCTTTGTATGCGAAAAGCGGACAACCCATGTCCTTTGTATTTATTTTCTTTTGTGTAGCACTTCGCGTATTGGGCGCGAAAATCGCACATAACCTCGTTTCTTTGTCAACGGAACAAAGATCCTTTGTCGAAATCGGACAAAGGGTCCGCGCATGCGCAATGCGGTACGCATGCGCAGAATCGATGCGCGTGCGTCGAGCCGGCGCGAGACGGACGAGGAGTGGGGATAGCGAGATAAAAGAGCGTGCGGAGAGCTCTCGAGAGTTCTTTCGCCTTTAAGACTCGACATGCGAACATGCGAGGAGCGAGAAACTCAAATTTCGTCTAATCGAGCGTGTGAGTGCGTAGTAGCGCGTAGACGCGTAAAAACGATTAAATATTATTATTTAAAGCCAAAGACAGTTCGGTATCGCGTAAATATCGTGAGATTGATACGGATTTATGTTAAATGCGTGATAGAACAACCGGATGTCTGAATTCGCTATTAAGCGGCAGTGTAACGAAATATATTTTAAATAAATATATTTTTATATATATTATTAAATTAAAAGAAGCGTTGATTTACTTACCCGGTGACGAGATAACCAAATTCCTAATATTCCGTGAACGAAGAAGTAGGGAGTGTCGTACGGTGAAATCCAGAGACCTGGGGCAGCTTCCCGTGGAAAAACGGCATCCTGAAACATTTAAGAAGAAGGTAATTAACGGGAATTATCGTCCGACGGCGAAAAACGCGAGTGAAAACGTGTTAAAAGTGATAAAACGCGTGAGTGACGGTTATTGCGTCATACATTTGGTGACGCAGTTAAGTGTGAGAACAAAGGAGTGGGCGTGGCTTAGCAACCGCGACGGTTATTGCATCAGCCGAGCGGTGACGCAGTTGAGTGAAACAAAGGCCAGGGGGCGTGGCCTGGGTTTTTTCCGACGCCATCTTGGTGGCGTGTTACTTCGGAACGAGAGTGGGGGAAGCAGCCCACGAACACAAAGGGATCCGTGGACAAAGGACGGGTCAGCATAAGAGGTCAACTTCGAGACAAAGGACCATCTTCGAGTACGAGACCATCAACGGGTCAAAGTCAAACACAAAGGACCAACGGGTCAACGTTGGAAACAAAGGGATCGCGGGTCAACCACCCGGAACAATAAACCGGCGCCGTAACAAAGGAGAGGACGTCTTCTGGTGTCGGAACCTTGACTGTTGGCGGCTAAACAGTCTGGCGACCGTATTTTCAAGGTAGGAGAACCTATTTGAATAACCCTCCGTTGAATCTCGCTAACGATTTTCCGGTCACAGTATATTGATGAAAGATCCAAGCCGTGGAAAATAGCCTGATACCCGAAGTACTTGCGCAGTAGGTGACGTGCAGTCTGATAGCTATTTATCTTAGGTGTAGCGCGGTAATTACCTTGTATTTGAGCAGAGAGTATATATATAGATGATTTTATTTGTTTGAATTGGCGACCGTGACAGGACGTCGCGTAACAAGGATTGTCGCGAGTAGGTTAATGCGAGATTGCGAGCGTAGTAGCGTTTGATAAAACAGTCTTGTACGACTTGCGTAACGACACGGCGACGCGGTAGAGAGGTAGTGCCATAGTTTTAGAGAAACAGCGGTAAGAGATCCTAGATAGAAACGTGACGATATTCGTAATGTCGGACAACGAGAACAACGGAATGGAGTATGAGGATAGCGAGGGGTTCGAGACCCGCTCGAAACTGATGAGATCTCCGATAAAGGGAGAGGGTACGAGGAATACGCGTGCGAGGAAGTTGTTGAGCGCGGAAGAGTTCGGAAAAATCTCTGCGGAGAATGACATTCTACGCGCGGAAAACGACGAATTGATGCAGCGTGTGGAGAGCTTGGAGCGCTTGCGACCGAATTATACGGGATCGAAGATGCGCGAAGAGCAAGAATTGACGAAGATTATAGGAGAATTGAGTCGTCGTATAGAAGCGATGGAGACGCGTAAAAGGGGTATCGACCGCGAGAACGGACGGGACGAGTATTCGTATGCTCGCGAAAAAACGTCGAAGGCGACGGAAGATCCCGCGGAACGAGTCGTGAAGATAGGCGACGGTACAGTAACGAATGCGAAACTACCACGAGGTGGTTGGTTGAGGAGTCCCTTCGAGGATTTGACGTACAAGGGACGGACGGACGCGCAAAACCCTATGAAGTTTTTAAAACGCTTTGAAAAAATAGCGAACTACGAGGGGGTAGAGACGCGCGAACAGTTGTACTATTTCGGTAAGTGCATGAGGGGCACGGCGTCGAACTGGTTCGACGTGAGAGATCCGGATAGCATAGATGAAGCTAAGGAGGCTTTTGTCGACTATTTCTGGAGCGAGGAACAACAAGCGAGATTTAGGGAAGAGATATACACGGGTCGTTTCAAGACCGAATCGAACATATCTATGGCGGAATACGCGTTGAATGTATCGAAGCAGGCGAAATATTTGGTACCACCGATGTCGGAACACGAGATTATTCGTTGTGTGAAGAGGCACTTTGGGCCGAATATCGCGAGAGAGATAAGACCATCGACGGTCAAGACGGTTGAAGAATTTGTTACCCTTTTGGATGAGTTGGAGTATGAACAAAAGAAGATGCAACGCGTGAATTATCGGGCGCAGAACACGACGGAACGAAACGTCGGCGCGAGGAGAGCGAGTAGCGCGCAGATAGAGCAGACGGCAAAGGGGGCAAACACGCGCGGACAAGCGGAAGCGAGCGCGTACAGAACGACTAAGCCGTACGTGACGAGATACGGATATTACAATAACGATCGTGACAACGCGAATGCGTATAGAGCGAGTAAACCGTACGTCAATAGGGGCGAGTCGAGTTACGAGAAGCGCGAAGATGCGAAGAACGTACCGAGTTCGGTGAAGATCGAGGATCTGCCGAGGGAGGATAAAGGGACGGCGAACAAAGAGATCGTACCGTATAGAAAGGACGTAGCGCGAAGAGCGGAAAAAACTGCGTCGGGGAAAACCGATCTCGCGTCCCGAGATAGAAGAAGTGTGGCATCGATAGAGGCGGATAGAACGAATTCGGAGGATAGATCCGAGGATGAGAAAGACGAGAGGAGAATGGCGATCATGAGGACGCAAGAGTTGATACGCGACGTGGACGAGGTGACCGAAGAGGACCAGAGGAAAACGTACGCGACAACAATGCCGTATGTAACGGTGACGGTAGGAGGTAGATTAACCGTGAAAACATTGATCGATACGGGCGCACAGATATCGGCGATAACCAAAGCGCTATATGACAAAATGACGAACGAGGGAGTAGAGATGAGAATAATTCCGATAAAAAAATTCTCACTCACGGGAGCATTTTCCGACCGTGGTCAACCGATCGCGCACAGGATACAAATCAATTTCCGAATAGGTGAGACGGAGTTTACCCACGAACTCTACGTAGTCAGGAACTTGGCGTATGAAATGATTCTGGGGATAGATTTCCTAACGGAGAGAAAAGCGATATTACAGTGCGGAGATAAATTCACCGTAGAATTCTTAAAGAAGGACGAAGAAGCGTGGCGAGGACAGTTAAACGCCATTGCGATTGAAGAGGCGGATGAGATTCTAGAGAGGATCTTGAACGATCATTCGGAGTTGTTTATAGACGAGATAGGATGCGTCGAGCATTATCGACACGAGATAAAGATGACGAACGAGAAACCGTTCAAGGGGAAAACGTATCCCGTACCGGAGATACATAGAACAAAGGTGAAAAATCACTTGTTGGAGCTGGAGCGAGACGGAATCGTAGAACGGGCGCAAACACAATTTGTGAATCCGTTAGTAGTGGTGATAAAAAAAACGGGAGAGATACGACTTTGTTTAGACGCGAGGGAGATAAATAAGAGAATGGCCAATGACCATGATCAACCTCCAACGATCGACGAAGTATTCCGACGAATCGGAGATAAAAGATACTTTACCACGTTGGATGTGGCCAAGGCGTTCTGGCAAATACCTTTGCAGGAAGAAAGCAAGAAATACACGGGATTTAAGTTTGACAACCAAACTTACGTATTTAGGAGATTACCGTTTGGATTGAAGACGGCGGGAGCTTCGTTTACGAGAGCGATGCAACGAGCTATCGGCGACGAATGCGATCCGTTCACCATAGTGTACCTGGACGACATTCTCATAGCGTCGAACAGCCTCGAGGAACACGTGTTTCACGTGAATTATATATTAGAGAGATTGAAGAAGGTAGGATTTAGATTAAATCGCGAGAAATGTGAATTTATGAAAACCGAGATAAGATTCTTAGGACACACGTTTAATCAGATAAAGGCGGAGATGAACGAGGACACCAAATTAGCGATTCAGAATTTCGAAAGACCGAGAAACAAGAAAGCCATACAAGCTTTTCTTGGCTTAGTAAATTGGGATCGGAGATTCGTCAAGAATCTGGCGAGAATGACAAAACCGCTGGAGAGACTACTGAAGAAGACGGAGAAATTTGTGTGGACCGAGGAAACACAGAAGGCATTCGCGGAGATAAAACGGGCGTTTCAAGATGCACCGTGTTTATTCGTGATACGACCTGGACTAAAATTCGGTATATACGTTGATGCATCGAAGTACGGATTGGGTGCGAGATTGTATCAATACGGAGAAGATAAGCCGGAGGAGAGATATACGGTGGCATACGCGAGCCGTAGTCTGAAAGGTGCGGAGTTAAATTACACAGTCACAGAGATAGAGTGCTTAGCACTGGTATGGGCACTGCGAAAGTGGCACGCAACGTTGCTCGGACGTCACGTAAAAGTCCATTCGGACCACAGAGCGTTGAAGTTTTTAACCGCTTGTGCGGATGATAGCGCCAGGATAGCGAGATGGACGGCGTTCCTGCACGAATTCGACTTGGAGATTTGCCACGTGCCGGGAAAGGAGAATGTTATCGCTGACACTTTGTCGCGGAACAATGTGAAGAATGGATTCGTTAAGAAGGAAGGCAACACGAAGAGAATCGCGGCGTTGATACAAATAGCCGACGACGAGGACGAAACGAGACAGTGGACGGAGATGATAGCCAACGCGCAACAAGAAGATGAACGATTGCAAAGAGAGATCGCGGAAGAACCGGAAACATTACCGACTAGGGACGGATTAGTACGCGTGACATTAGAGAGGGGAGAGAGAATAGTCGTGCCTGAAGGAATAAAATGGCAACTGATAGATAGGGTTCATAAGTACTTGTTACATTTCGGAACCGATAAGATATGCGATTTTGTAGAGAGATATTTCTCCATTCATAATCTAGAACGTGTAGTTAGGGACGTAGTAGCGTCGTGCGAGATATGCCAATCGACGAAATACTATACGAGACCTAGTAGGGGGTTAGAGTATTACGACTTACCGTGTAGGCCGGGAGAAACAATCTCGATAGATTTGTTTGGACCGTTACCGCAAACACCACGCGGAAATAAATACGTATTGGTGGCTATGGATCAGTTTTCCAAGTTGACGAAACTGTTTCCAATTAGGAATCAAAAATTAGAAACGATTATGGACACGTTACAGTTAGAATACTTCGGTAGAGTAGGAATCCCGAACGAAATATTGACCGACAATGGGGGTCAGTTTGTGACGAATCGTTGGCGGGAGTTCGCGGCGGAAATAGGTTTCTCCGTGCGCAAAACTTCGCCGTACAACCCGCAGAGTAATCCTGTCGAGAGGGTTATGAGAGAGATAAAGCGAATAATAAGGGTTTACGCACACGATTACCAAACCCAGTGGGATCGAATAATCGAAAGAACCGAAAGAACGATTAACGCGACAGCGCACAGAAGTACAGGGTTTATGCCAGTCGAGTTACACGCGGGCATGGAAGAACCATTCAGGATAGATCCAAGGTTGAAGCCGATGAAAGAAAATGACGAGATGAACGAGGGGGAACCGGAAGAAGAGGACGAGATCGTCGAACGACGGATCGAGGAGGCCCGGGAAACTCTAAAAACAAGGGCTTAACAGAGAAAGAGACAGACCGATAAACATGGCGAGGCGAAAGTGTACGAGGAAGGCAAAAAAGTATGGATAAAACTCCATCGTCGAAGCGATGCGAATCGTCGACTCACGAGAAAAATACATCTTGTATACGATGGACCGTACAAAATAAGTCGAGAAGTGAGAAGGAACGCATACCTCATCGAGGACCAGGATGGAAATACCCTAGGGACTTTTAACTCGAGACAGTTGAAACCACACAGGGAGGCGAAATTAAAGCCGACAGCACAGATCAACATGATGGAATCGAACAACGAGATCGGAAAAATCTCGAAGAAGGAGATAAGTGAATTCGCGAAGGCGATACGACAAAGAAGAACAGACGAGAGAGAAGAAAGCGAGGAGATACTCACCGTAGAGGAGGAAGATGAAGTAGTGACTAAAATACGAGATCCAAAAAACCCAAGGACCGGTAAAGAAGAAGAAGGCGAACAACACCTGATCGAGAAAAAGAAATCAAAAATCAGCGAAAAAGGTATGAGACACGTTTCGAGGCTGATAAAGTTGATTTCGGGTAAGCAGCCACTTCAGAGTCTAATTGGGGTAGTAGAGGGATTAGAGATGAAAATTCTTCTAGATTTGGAGGGAAATTTAACGTTATAACGAAAACAGCGGTAGAACTGATAGAATCTAAAGTTCGAAAGCTAAGAAGAATTAGAAACTCGGAGAGTATACCCGAATATCTTAAGAGAGAGAGAAAAATTAAGATAAAAGCGGTAGAACTAGAGGTAACGATAAAACAAAGAAAGATCGTAGTAGAGGCTATGATTTTAAGCAACAACGAGAAATGTATGTTGTTGGGAAGGCAAGCATGCCGAGAAATGGGAGGAAAACTTCGAGAGAAACCGGAGGAGAAATTCGAGTTAACAAGGTGGAGGAGAAAAATGTAGCAGAAAGGAGGAAAAGCACGATGACGTACGCAAAAAACGTCAAACGTGCAAAAGTCTCCGACGAAAAACTATCGTTCGATGAGACAAAGAAAAACGATGGCGATGAAGAAGAAGAAGTTACCAAGGACCATGGACAACAGCCCGGAAGGAGAGGATGTCCGATGGAGGAGGAGGATCCAGAGATCATCGTGATGGAGGATCCGGTTAAGAAGAATACCGATGCAGATCTAAGCCGGGAGAGTGCAGTGAAAGTGCGCGAATAAAAGACAATAGATCGAAACAGTGCAGTGAAAGTGCGGAAAATAATCGACCAAACGAGTCGAGAAATATACGAGAAAAAACTAATGAGATAAAAACTCTAAGAAAAATTAGCGATAAGATAGAATTAAGAAACTTAGGAACTTTAAGTGATAACGGCGATAGAATAAGAGTAAAGAACATAGAGACTTTAAAAAGCGATAGAATTAAGGAAAGCGACAAAGCTTTAGAGACTTTACAAAGCGATAGAGGTAAAGCAAATAACAAAGAAATTAAAACTGTCGAGAACAAGAAAACAGAAATAATAGAGTTAAATAAACTAGAGAAAAGGTTTAAAAGTTTAGAAACATTGGTGGAAAAATTCAAACGAGATAAACTTAAGGAGAATAAAGTAGAATTAGAGTCAGTAATAAAATCTTTAAAAAAGGATATACGGGAAAAACTTGACAAAAAAGATTCAATATCGTTGGATGATGACGAGAATAAAACTAGAAGCATAAGTAGCGAAGAATCTTTAGAAATTTCGTTAACAGATTCAAGTAACCTAATGATAACTAGTACACCAAAGAGTATAACAAAGAAAAGTGTCACTGGACAAAAAGAAAATTCAACTTGCGAATTTAAAATTAGAAACAAAAACGAACTAAATTCAGGTAAAAACAGTTTGGAAGAAATTAAAAGTAAAAAGCTAAATTTAAAAGAAAATAATATTTTGAACGATTCAAGCAAAAAGGTAGATAACACGAATGAAATAGAAATTTTAAGTCAAAGTAGTTTTTTAAATAACTTAGAATTAGAAAGAAACAGTACAAGAGGTATACAAATTGATCAATCAGCGGATACAATTATAGTCGAAAACGATAATGAAACAATAGAATACAATGAACAAAGAAAAAATTGGCTAGAAGCAGATAGAATAAAGTAAAAGATTGGATAAAGAATAAAGTAAATTTACCAAAATATATCGAAGAAAACAAAGCTATAGATATAAATAGTTTTAACAGAAGTAAATCTGAGGTAGAAATAAAACTAAATGAAATAGATATTAAAAATTTAGAAAAGAAAACAAATTTTAAAGAAAAGATACAAATAATAGATATAAAGGGGGAAAAAATTAATTTAAGCGATATTTCGATCGATATAGCGAACAATAATAGTGAAATAAGTAGAAACAATAAGCTAGATAATAAGAATGCATCTGAGAACAATGCGAAAGATGATCGGAAGATTTACGAACACACCCAATATAGATGGCGTGCGAGCGAAGTTGTATAGGTATTTGTGGTAAGTATACACTATAAGTGAGGTAAATATTCGTTCTGTACTAAATATATCTGTATTACTATATAGGCTTGAATACTTTTGGTTACATTTATTATCACAATTTGAGTATTACTACAGCCAAAGTCCGACTTTTACTCGACGGCTTCCGGAAACAATCTGTTACCGGATACCTGTTCCACGCGGTTCTCTCTGGTGATCCGGTGCGTTCCGGAACCTATCCGCTTGAGTCCGTAGGTGGCGTTATCGGGCTTAGCCGGCCGTGACTGCTTGCGTTCCTAAAGCCGCCACAATACTCCCCCCCGAGTGACTGGCTTGCTAAGTCGCGAATCTGACTTCCTTGGTTGATTTCCTCGGTATGTGGGATGTGTCTGGGTTTGCGTTGGATGGTCCTGGTTGTGGTTCGCTTTCCTCTGCGTTTCTTTGCCCTTGTGGTTCTGTGGCCTCTATGAATGCCGGTTTTAGCCTGTCAACATTAATGGTAGTTGGTTGTCCTTTGTAGTTGATTCTGAAAACAGTATCGTTAATTTTGGTAATAACTGGGAAGGGTCCTTCGTATGGTTGCTCTAACGGCCCCCTCAATCTGTCTACGCGTACAAATACGTGTGTACTGGATTCTAGTTCTTTGTGGATAAATGGTTTCTTCTTTATGTGATGTGCTGTGGGTACTGCTCTGGTTGCTCTCATATATTCCCGGAATTTTTCGGTAAACATCTGTGGGCATCCGGTCGGTTCCTCTGCGGCGAAATATTCTCCGGGCAACTTCAGTGTAGTGCCGTATACCATTTCTGCTGTGGAGGCCTTGATGTCCTCTTTATAGCTGGTCCTCAGGCCGAGTAATACGACTGGAAGTGCTTCAATCCAGTTTTTTGTCTCTTGGCATTTTATGGCTGTTTTTAACGATCGATGCCATCTTTCGATCATGCCGTTGGATTGTGGATGGTATGCTGTTGTGCGGATCCGTCTGCTCCCTATGAATTTCGTCAAAGCCTCGAAAATGAGTGACTCGAACTGGCTTCCTCTGTCCGTTGTGATTAGGGCTGGTGCTCCAAATCGGGCGACCCAGGTGGTGAAAAAAACTGTTGCTATGGTGTCCGCTGATGTGTCGGCTATTGGTGCCGCTTCCGGCCATCTTGTGTACCTGTCTATCATTGTTAAACAGTATTTGTTACCTTTTACCATAGGTAGCGGGCCTACGATGTCCAGGTGTACGTGCTGGAAACGTTCATCCGGAATGCTAATGTGTTCTGGTATGCGTTGGTTGTGACGTTGAATCTTCGCGCGTTGACAAGGTAAACACGTCCGGACCCAATCTGCCACGTCTTTGTTCATGCTTGGCCAGATGAATCGCTGCGCTATTGTCTTACGTGTCGCTTTGATCCCTGGATGTGATGTGTTGTGGACTGTCTCGATTACCCGTCTACGTAGTGAAACTGGAATATAAATTCTTATTTGACTAGTAACATCACAGTAAATTGTAGTTTCGGAGTCGTCTAGTCGCAATTTTTTGAGCGTAAGCGCGGAATGTCCTTGTAGTAGGATTTGTAGTTCTGCGTCGTTACGTTGTTCTTGTGCTATTTCTTGTGTGCTGACTATTACTGGCATGTCTATTGTCTCGATCCTGGAGAGAGTATCTGCTGCAACGTTGTCCTGTCCGGCGATGTGTTCCATGTGGTTAACAAATTGGCTTATGAAACTGAGTTGTCTTAACTGCCGTGGTGACGCTTTATCCGGTTTTTGTGCTAGCGCATACGTGAGTGGTTTATGATCGGTACGTACTGTTAGGTCGCGTCCTTCAGCCATGTATCTGAAAAATTTAATAGCCTCATAAACTGCGAGTAATTCTCGATCATATGCACTGTATTTGGTTTGCGCCTGCGTTAATTTTTTGGAGAAGAAGCCTAATGGTTGACGCTGTCCGTTGATGTATTGTTCTAAGGCGGCTCCAATTGCGAAGTCCGATGCGTCTGTACTTAGTATCAGTGGGGCGTTTTCCATAGGGTGTGCTAGTAACGTAGCCTCCGCCAATTGCTTCTTGCAGTCTTCGAAAGCTTGTTCGGCTTTTTGGTTCCAGTTTGGTGGTCGCTTATCCTTTTTCCTTGCGCCGTGTGTGAGAGCGTGGAGTGGTGCTTGAGTTTTTGCTGCTGCTGGTAGAAAGCGTCTATAGAAGTTTACCATGCCTAGTACTCTGCGTAGTTCGTCGATGGTCTTCGGTTTCTTGATCCTTAGTATTGCTTCAACTTTAGCTTGGATCGGTTTCGTGCCATCCTTGGTAATTGTGCATCCGAGGTATTTCACTTCCGACTGGCCTAGATTGCATTTCTCGGCGTTAATGCTGAGTCCGTGCTCTTTTATTCTCCGTAAAACTTGCCTCAAGTGATCCTGATGCTCAGATTCCGTTCGAGATGCCACCAGGATGTCGTCTAAATAACAAAAGCAGAATTCCAATCCTCTAAGTACCGTATCCATAAAACGTTGGAACGTTTGCGCCGCGTTTTTTAATCCAAATGGCATGACATTAAACTCAAAAAGTCCGAAAGGAGTGATTAAAGCAGTTTTTTCTTTATCTTGTGTGGCCATTGGAATCTGGTGGTATGCACGTGCTAAGTCGATGGTGCTGAAAACCGTGCAGCCGTGCAGCTTATGAGCGAAATCTTGTAGGTGCGGAATTGGATACCTGTCCGGTATCGTTAATTCGTTCAGTCGTCGATAATCGCCGCAGATCCGCCATCCGCCATCCTTCTTTGGTACTAGGTGCATCGCGCTTGCCCATTGTCCGCTTCCTGGTTGGCAATCGCCTCTTCGGATCCAGTTATCAATTTCTTTTTTTGCAAACTTTAGTTTTTCAGGTGATAGGCGTCTTGCACGGTCTGTAAGCGGGTGTCCTTTTGTTAGAATATAATGCTTAACTGAATGTTTGTTTACCTTCTTGAGTATGGGTCGTGTGATCTCGCTGAACTCTGTTAGTATCTTTGAGTAGACGGTATGTTGTTGTTGTTTCAGTATATATATTGATTGTGCTTGTTTATTCGTAACCGTGGCTTCGACCTTCAGTTTAGTGAGTCCGTCGATGAGCCTTCGATTCCTTAGATCCACGAGTAAATTGAAGTGAAAGAAAAAATCCGCTCCAAGAATTGGCGTTGAGACATCTGCGATTATGAACTTCCATCTAAAACTGCGTCTTAGGCCTAGGTTTAGTTCAAGTTCTAAGTCTCCGTATGTCTTGATTCTTGATCCATTTGCTGCAAAGAGCGATAGATTAGTTGCGTTATTGCGCCGTTTACTAAAACTCTTAGGTAGGACGGATACGTCGGATCCGGTGTCGACTAGAAAGTTAGCTCCGGTTTTCTTATCTGTAAGTAGGAGACGAAGATGTTTTGCCGGACCGCTGGCAGTCGCCTTCTCCTGCCTCGGTCTGTCTAGTTTTCCAAAGCTTTGGTTTCTGTATGGTGCACGCATGGTTTTTGGCAACGTCGTGCTTTGTCGCCGAATCGTGAGTGGTAGTAGCAAAGTACATTGTTATTATTGGAATCATTAGTACTCACAGTTCGATTTCGGCTTTTGGACCTTGATTTGTTGCGATATCTAGGCTTGCTCTTGCTTTGAGATCGGCCTCGTCTGAATTCCGTGGAGAGTTTTTCCACCATGTTCCGGATCTCGTTGACTTGTGCCCGTATTCCGGTGGGCATGTTATTCGTATCGGGCTGTTGGCTTCCGGCTCGAACTAGTGCTACCTGCGGCTTGATGGCTTCCATAATCTTGTTCGCTTGCATCGCTAGTGTATCTAGGTCGCCCTCGGGTGAGACGGCTAAAATGCTACGCGCGCTTTCCGGCAATTGCTCTAGGAACAAGCTACGAATAATAGAATCGGTACCATCACCGCCGGCTAAATTTCGCAAACGCTGTAAGAGGTGTAAGGGCTTATCCTCGCCTAGTTCCTGGCCGCGTAGTAATTTCCGCAGTTTGGCCTCTTTAGATTCACCGAAGGCGCTGATAATTCTTTTCTTGATCGCCTCGTATTTGTCTTGATGCGGCGGGTCGGTAATTAAGTCCGTGACGAAAGGAATTATAGTCGGATCTAAATTACTTAGAATGTGCCGAAATTTAGTTTCGTCGCTCGTAATGCGATTCAATGCGAAAGTAGCCTCTACTACATTAAACCAGTGTGTGGGCATTTCGCGCCACAGTGGTTGCGGTAACCTCACCCTTTGCGTAGAGTTAATCCATGCCTCGTCCATTGTTGCTCGGGCGGGTACCATCTCCGTCGGTTCGGGAAACGTCCTAGCGCTTGGGTGCGGGCCTCCTGTCGTCCTTTGGGTGTCTGGATTGAGCTGTCTATCTTGGGCTAGCTCGCCGGTCGTGGCTTCTTCGCCACGTGTCGCAGAACTTTCAAGCGGCATGTTCTAGAATGTTCGTTCGCGCACTTACTCACGTTTCTGGGTCACCAGTTATAGGTATTTGTGGTAAGTATACACTATAAGTGAGGTAAATATTCGTTCTGTACTAAATATATCTTTATTACTATATAGGCTTGAATACTTTTGGTTACATTTATTATCACAATTTGAGTATTACTACAGCCAAAGTCCGACTTTTACTCGGCTTCCGGAAACGATCTGTTACCGGATACCTGTTCCACGCGGTTCTCTCTGGTGATCCGGTGCGTTCCGGAACCTATCCGCTTGAGTCCGTAGGTGGCGTTATCGGGCTTAGCCGGCCGTGACTGCTTGCGTTCCTAAAGCCGCCACAGTTGAAGCGACCATGGAAAGCAGCCCTAAGGTCGAAATCCAATATGGCGCAGTGACAGTTCCACGTGCAAAGTCAGTTAACGAGTGCTCAGACAAAATTAAGCCATTAAAAGACAAGATGGACTACATAAAAGAACTGGAACAGATGCGCGAGGAGGAAGAAAGGCTTCTGCAGAAAATCGAGAAGCGGGCCAAGCTACAGGCATTGATTAAACAGCAGCGCGAGAGACTCGTCGTACTACGCAGGTTAACCGGCGAAGAGGAACGTGAAACGATTCCAACACGGAAAGAAATAGAAGAGATAACGAAGAAGGAGAAAAAAAGAGCCGAGGAGGTATCTAAAGTGCTGTTCCTAACACTACAAGCGAGGAATATGGAACGTACCTTTTACAAAGAGACAGTGCTAGTGGACAAAGACGATGGTGCGGAATATAAAATAAGTGCCATTGTTTCGGTTAAAAACGTTAAAGACAATACAAAGGTATCGAGACCAATAAATATTAATTGGGTGATAAAGAGAAATACAATGAAAGGAATTGTATCGTTAGGAGAAAGAGAGGAAGAGCCAATTCCAAAGACATTGGATAAAGTAATCCAACATTTTAAATTGGATCCTGCGAAGAAAGAGGAGAAGGTGGAAATACAAAAAAGTACAAAACCAAAAGTACTAAGTGCGAGTGAGTCTACCCAGACTAGAAATAGAAAAAACTCTGAACAAAAGCACAAAGCAGAGTGAGAAAGAAGAGCGACGAATAAGTGAGAAAGAAAACAAAGACCCGAAGAAACCGGAACGGAGAGTAAAACAAGACAGTCAAGAAATTGCACGACTAAAAGAATTACTCGCAAGAGCGCAAAGAAAAAGAGCGAGCAGTTTCCGTATCGAGAGCAGCAACGACGAGACCAACAGCGACGACCACCATGACAATGGTAAGAAGCTTCCACGAGCCCAAAAGTCCCGTAAAAGCTCCTTAGCGGGGGCATTGAAGCCGGAGGCTCAACTTGAACCCGTCGTAACCACCCTAAAATATTCTCTAAAGATGGGGGACCAGCCGGACAAACCGGAGGAGAGTCTGCCGTTGGCGGACGTAGAAATGGAGACCGATCAGCAGCCGGGAGAGCAGGAAACGATCCAGACATTCGATCCGGTGATGACCGAGAAGGTCATCAGCATGGAAGAGGAGATAGCCTGGATCGAACCAGTGGAGGAGGCGCCACAACAATCTGCCGAGGAAACGCAGACCACAAAGGAGGGCGCGAACAAAGGGGAGGACTAACTCCTTTGTGCCATTAGTCTTAAGTTCACAACGATACTAGTCGAAAAACAAAGAGAGACATTTATTTTATTTTGTGTACAGTTTTGATTTATTTGTTTACTTATATTTATTATTTATAAACTAGTATCGTAAGTTATAAAAAAAAATGTATTATTACTCGACAATTGCGAGATAAAGCGGTTTTAGGTATCATACCATTAATTTTCTTTGTATGCGAAAAGCGGACAACCCATGTCCTTTGTATTTATTTTCTTTTGTGTAGCACTTCGCGTATGGGGCGCGAAAATCGCACATAACCTCGTTTCTTTGTCAACGGAACAAAGATCCTTTGTCGAAATCGGACAAAGGGTCCGCGCATGCGCAATGCGGTACGCATGCGCAGAATCGATGCGCGTGCGTCGAGCCGGCGCGAGACGGACGAGGAGTGGGGATAGCGAGATAAAAGAGCGTGCGGAGAGCTCTCGAGAGTTCTTTCGCCTTTAAGACTCGACATGCGAACATGCGAGGAGCGAGAAACTCAAATTTCGTCTAATCGAGCGTGAGAGTGCGTAGTAGCGCGTAGACGCGTAAAAACGATTAAATATTATTATTTAAAGCCAAAGACAGTTCGGTATCGCGTAAATATCGTGAGATTGATACGAATTTATGTTAAATGCGTGATAGAACAACCGGACGTCTGAATGCGCTATTAAGCGGCAGTGTAACGAAATATATTTTAAATAAATATATTTTTATATAAATTATTAAATTAAAAGAAGCGTTGATTTTCTTACCCGGTGACGAGATAACCAAATTCCTAATATTCCGTGAACGAAGAAATAGGGAGTGTCGTACGGTGAAATCCAGAGACCTGGGGCAGCTTTCCGTGGAAAAACGGCATCCTGAAACATTTAAGAAGAAGGTAATTAACGGGAATTATCGTCCGACGGCGAAAAACCCGAGTGAAAACGTGTTAAAAGTGATAAAACGCGTGAGTGACGGTTATTGCGTCATACATTTGGTGACGCAGTTAAGTGTGAGAACAAAGGAGTGGGCGTGGCTTAGCAACCGCGACGGTTATTGCATCAGCCGAGCGGTGACGCAGTTGAGTGAAACAAAGGCCAGGGGGCGTGGCCTGGGTTTTTTCCGACGCCATCTTGGTGGCGTGTTACTTCGGAACGAGAGTGGGGGAAGCAGCCCACGAACACAAAGGGATCCGTGGACAAAGGACGGGTCAGCATAAGAGGTCAACTTCGAGACAAAGGACCATCTTCGAGTACGAGACCATCAACGGGTCAAAGTCGAGGACAAAGGACCAACGGGTCAACGTTGGAAACAAAGGGATCGCGGGTCAACCACCCGGAACAATAAACCGGCGCCGTAACAAAGGAGAGGACGTCTTCTGGTGTCGGAACCTTGACTGTTGGCGGCTAAACAGTCTGGCGACCGTATTTTCAAGGTAGGAGAACCTATTTGAATAACCCTCCGTTGAATCTCGCTAACGATTGTCCGGTCACAACCTAACCCTCACCTTGAAGCCGGAGGCTTCAGTGCTAACCGCAGGCCTTGACTCCAGACCGTCAACCGAGATGGAGGGCGACAAGGTGCGGCCAAAGGGCGACGAGAGGCCGGTGCCGTCAGGGACCGAGACGGAGCCGGAGAAACCAGACACCGAGACTGATCAGCGAGAGACCGGGATCAGTGATGAGGATGCGATGCAGATCGGCGAGAAACACTGCTGTCCGGCATCGCAGACCATCCACGAGGAGATGGATGTCCAGCCGGACGTGGACGACCAGGGAGAGCAGCAGCTACGAGCGGATTAACGCGCGGTATATGTTGCGCTCTTTGTACTTTTTGTTTAACGCGGATAGCGATGATTTTCTTTTGTGCGTGACGAGTCATAGCTCGAGAGCGCGCGATATTTTTACACTATACACTAATTTTCTTTTGTTTAGTCGCGTATTGAATGCGCGTGTTTTAGCGAAGAATGCTATTAAGCTGAAAGAGCGAATTTTCTTTTGTTATCAAAAACATTCTTTTGTATAGAGCGAGTTTTCTTTTGTTGTATAGTACGAACGGCGATAAAATCCGTAAAAGCCGTCACGAGGATATATAATTTATTGTTTTATATTATATTTTTTGTTTTCCTTTGTTTTGTACCGCTATTGCGAATAAGTAGCTCGTAAGAATGAAAACTGTAACAATGGAATCCATTCCTTTGTTCAAAGAACAATGGAATGGAAAGAGCGTTCGAATGCGCATGCGCCGAGCCGCCGAATGGCGCAGCGTAGAGAGTGGAAAGGGCTATATAGGGCCGTGCAGAGCTCTCAGAGCTCTCTTCTCCAGTGGACTCTCAGATTGAGTAGTTGTTCTCTAGTCCGTTGATACGACGCGCGTGTGCGTAATATCTAGTGCGTAGTAGATACGTAATTGAGATTTTAACGCGATTTAGAGCGAGGAAGTTTAATTTGATTTTCGTTATGTAAATGTAAAAGTTTATTTTATTTTATCGTGACGTGCGACGCGAAACGAACTACGTGCGACATATGCGAGTCAGTGAGTGCGCATTACTTTTGTACGCCAAAGAAACCGATACAATCGGATATTTATATACTTTTTTATATTTAAATATATTTTATTTAATTAAAATAACGAGAATCTGCTTATTAATTCCCGCGAATGACATAATTCCTTGTGAGTCCCGAAAAACCCAGTTTTCAGTGTTCCCGGTAACAGTGGGGCGGCTAATCGTGTGTCCACGACGTCCTGTGATATCGAGAGATATATTAATTAACGGTAAAACATCGTTATCGGCGAAAAAACCGAGTAACGTGAACTGCATCATCGTGCGTGTCGTAACAGGCTCACGACACAAAGGAAGTGGGCGGAGCTTGGAAAAAACCGTTGGCGGCCATATTGCTGACGTGACACGAGGAGGCGTGGCTTCCGAGACAAAGAAAGCGAACGACAAAGAGAGTTGGAGACAAGGGAACACGGATAAAAGGAAGCTGACAACAAAGGGACGAATATATAGAACACCGTTTGACAAAGGAAACAAAGGGGACAAAGGAGAAGGAGCGAGATACCTTGCTTGTTGATGGTTAAACAAGCTGGCGACCGTAGTGAAAGGTAAGAGAACCTTGTTAAGAACAAATCCAAAGCGAACTCTCGTTTAGTGTCCGGTTACAACCTAACCCTCACCTTGCAGCAGGAGGCTGCACCGCTGAGTCCTGGACCCGGAATCTCTGGGGAAGGACGCGACGACGAGAGCAGCACCGGAAAGCCGGTGAGGTATAAGTCGGTGACTAGACTGGTGGAGTGCGGCCCAGAGGGGAAACTGGTAGCGAAGCAGATCCTGGTGCCATTGGACTGCCCGGTCGACCTGGAGGATCAACCCATATAAGGTGGGAAGTCGCGTAGGACGCGAAAATATAAAAAGTGCAGAAGGTGCACGTTGGCACAAGTATAATTTAAATGCACTTTCTTTCTTTTCTCTACACTTTTATGTTATTTCAATACCAATTTTGTTTGACAAGCCATGCGATATAGTACGACTTAGTAGCCTTTAGTTTTTCGTTACCCGGTAGAGTCAAGGGTAGTTAATGATTAAATTTTGTTTATGGTTGTTTGGTTAATTTTCGCCTTAAGTAAGGTTAACACCGCTGGCGAGTTATTTTAATCACTTACGCGTTGAGATTCTACAGAAGTGTAGAAAGGTGCAGATAAGTATAGGTATTAAGGTGCACTTTTTGTATAAGTACCTACACTTTGTACCGTGGATAGTTTATTTTGCGAAAAGGAGATTTTATGTTATTTGTAAACCCTTAAAACAGGGTGTTTTTAGTTACTTACCGTACAAGAGAGGTGCAATATATATATGTACTATGCGTATACACCTAAGTCCGTGCGGCGGCGCAACGCGCATGCGTCAAGCGCCGAAGATGGATGCGAGAGTGGGGGAAAGCCACAGAGTGGGGATAATGGTATAAGAAGCGGTGCGAGCGACTGGACGAGGACTGTGTGCACTTGCTTTTCCTGTGCTCTTGACTTACGCGGAATCGTAATCGAGCCCGCGCGGACATTAAAACTGCGTAAATAAAGTATTTTGTATTATTAGTTCCGTGACGCGAACGTAATCGCGTGTGAAGATGTAAACTTTGTTATGGTTTCTATTATATATATATTTAACAAAATATATTTATATATTTTTATATATTTTAAAATCAATCAAAGTGAACTTTAATTTCTTTACCTGGCCAACTTACCTGTGAATCCTGTGAAGTTTGGGAATGGGACAGGCCTGAAAAATAATCATCCGATTAATATCTATCCGAAAAAGTGGTATTATCGGTCCTTACCTTTGTGACGATTTCTGGTCGATTCTTCGGTGTTTCGAACTGTCTGCTGGTGGCATCGGCATCCTGGTGGTGATCGCTGGAGACAGGGAACCTGTAAAAAGAAGAAAGAAAACCGTTAATAAGTCGAGAGAACAAAGGGTCTTTGTTAGGAAGCAACGACGCAATTGATTGCGTCATCCGAACAAATCTGAGCGTGTCGGCGGCCATCTTAGTGACGCGGCGAACGAGACAAAGGAAGCTGCGTGGAGGGGGCGTAACGGTCATCCCGCGGCGTAGAACCTTGCTTGGGGGTTGGAAAACAAGCTGGCGACCGTATAATAAGGTAGAAGAACCTATAATTAGTAATATTGTAAACTCTTGACCTCGTATGTCCGGTTACAACCTCACCTCACCTCACCTCACCTCACCTCACCTCACCACACCTCACCCCACCTCACCTCACCTCACCACACCTCACCTCACCTCACCTCACCTTGAAACCGGTGGTTTCAGGCAACCCCTCGACCATAATTCCTGCCGACACGGACCCGAAGGAGGAGGTGGTGGATGTCCCAATGGCCTCGATAGAGCCGCAGGAGCCAGAGGTCAGACAGGAGCCAGAGGTTCCGGAGGATGAGCCAGTGATTCCGGAGGAACACCCGGAAGACCCGGACGAGGGAGCCAGCCAGATGACTGACGACAACATCGTCGGCGAGGGGACTGACCCGGATCAGGGAGGATCGCAGCAGCAGGCCGCGGTTATACTGAAATACATAGTCTAAGCAAGTCCCTTTGTTCGGGCGGATGTATTTGTTACCGTCCGAAAGAGGAACGACTAATTTTAAGAACAAATATGTCCACATTGCGCGTTCAACACAGTTTTCTTTTGTTTGAACACGATATTATGTCCACGTTGTGCATTCCACACAATTTTCTTTTGTTTGGACACGATATTATGTCCACATTGTGCATTCCGCACAATTTTCTTTTGTTCGGACATGGGCCATTGTTCCAGATAGTTATTGGAACATATATCCTTTTGTTTATATGTGATCCATTGTCCATATTTTATTGTAAGATTTATTTTCTTTGTTTGTATATAATCCTATGTTATGGATTTGAGTTTATTTTATATTATATTTTTTATCTATTGTATACACGTTATTATGTTATTTATTCAGATGCGTAAGAACAACGCAAAGACTGATTTCCCTTGTCACGGGAATTATAGGATTTAAGACAAAGAAACATGAATGAATGATGTGCGCATGCGCGACGCAATGGGCATGCGCCGAGCCGCCGTGCGGCATAGACAGAGTGGGGGAAGCCTATATAAGAAGGCGCAGAGCGGAAATAGCTCTCTTCTTCTTCTCTACGCATACGGGCTCGCGTCGCGACAAGTAACTCGGAAAAGTTACGTCGAATAGCATATCGATGCGCAATTACCAAAAATCTATATTTCTCGTTAACTAAAGTTAATATTGTCAATGTAGTGATTAATTTTATTAATATTAAATTAATAATTTTATTAAAAAAGTGTGTTTTGATTACCTGGTGTCCTGGTGTGACATTTCCTCGAAGAAGTCCAATTCCTGGTGGTATCTTGGTGACAGGGATGTAATTCCGTGATCGTGCGGCATCCTAAAAAGTAACAGAGTGCTAATTAGTGGGAAAAGTTAATTACGTGCGTGAAAATACGCGTTTTATCAAACTGCGTAGTGCGTGACGTCACCGATCCTGTCGCGACAAGTTGGCGACGGACAAAGGAAAGGGGCGTGACTAAAGTGACCGTTGGTGGCGTGACGCAGCAACGGCCGATAGGGGGCGTGGCCTCTCGAAACAAAGTAGGAGACACCGAACAAAGGAAGAGGCATCGAACAAAGGAAGAGGCACCAAACAAAGGAGAAGGCACCGAACAAAGGGATCTACACAACAAAGCAGCGGCGAAACAAGGAGTACCAAGCGAGAGAGAGAGAGCATTGATACAGAGGGGCCGGAGAACAAAGGAAACAACCCGAGCACCCTTCTATCTGATAGTACCTTGCTCGTTAAGGGTTAAACGAGCTGGCGACCGATAAATTAAAGGTAAGAGAACCCTTACAACTAAAAAAACCATAGCATATTCTCGTTCATCGTCCGGTCACAGTAGAATAGCGACAACCGTGGAAATATTATCGCAAATCCTCGAGCTTGTGAGTAGGATTACAATAACAAACGAAGTCCGATAGCCCGTTTCCTCTGGTGATAACGCGGCTAACAATAAAATAACCAATCTGAAACAAAGATTAAAATTTCAAAGATTGGCGACCGTGACAGGACGTTGCCACGTAAAAGTGTCGTGAGTAGGTCAAAGGCGGTAGCGCGAATACGATAGAGTCTGTTCGTGAAACAAAGCTTCCGTAAGACGGACGTAGCGACGCGGTAACGCGATTAAAGCGATAAAGCCATATCGAAGAATAACGAAGCGAGTAATTATTTTCAAAACGGGAATTGAATAAATCGCGAAAATTTCGAAATGTCCGACGACGAGAACAAAAGGAACGATCCTCAAGACAAAGAGGCGTTCGTAGACAAACCGAGATTGAATAGATCTCCGATTAGAAAGGACGTTAGTATGAATACGCGTTCGAAGAAAAACGTTAGTTCGGAAGAACAATACGGTAAAATCTCGGCGGAAAACGACATTCTGCGCGAACAAAACAAACAACTTCTAGAAATGTTGAAGGAGTTGGACGAACAAAGACCGATCTATAGCGGCGATAGCTCGCGTAAACAAGACGGTTTGATAAATTTATTAGGCGAATTAGCACGTCGAATAGAAGCGATGGAGGCTCGCGATAAGGGAATCGAGGGTAATAGAGGGCGCGTCGAGGACAAAGACTCCCGCGTAAAAGCGTCTCCGATAGACAAAGATTCCGCGAGTTCAGTCGTGAAAGTAGGCGAAAATGCTTTCGTGAATGCCAAATTACCGCGTGGCGGATGGCTGAAGAATCCTTTCGAGGAATTAACCTTCAAGGGTCGTATTGATCCGCAAAACCCCATGAAATTCCTCAGGCGTTTCGAGAAGATAGCTAGATACGAGGGAGTGGGTAAAAACGATCAGTTGTATTATTTCGGACGATGCATGCGAGGAACAGCCTCTAATTGGTTCGATGTACGCGATCCGGATGATATAGACGAAGCGATAGACTCGTTCACGGATTATTTCTGGGGCGAAGAACAGCAGGCGCGATTTCGCGAAGACATTTACAACGGGCGATACAAATCCGAAGTTGGTACAACAATGGCGGAATACGCGTTAAACCTGTCGAAGCAGGCTAAATATTTAAAACCTCCGATGTCTGAACACGAGGTAATTAGGTGCGTTAAAAGGCATTTTGGAGCGAGCGTAGCTCGTGAAATTAGACCGTCAACGGTAAAAAACATAGAAGAGTTTGTTTCGTTACTCGACGAGATAGAGTACGAACAAAAAAGAACTCAACGTTTAATTTTCCGTGAAAGGGACAACGCGAAAGAAAGCAATACTGGCGCGAAAAGAACAAACGCGTACGGTGGCAATAGCGTTAACAAAGAAACGATTACGCGGGGACGCGCGGACAACGCGAACGCGAACGCGAACAATAGAGCGGCGAGACCGTATACGTGATTCGACAATAGAGAAAACGCGAACAAAGCGGTGAGGCCGTACACAAAGGGAGAAGCGTATAATACGCGTAATAGTGAAGAAGAAAATAGAGATAGAGTACCGAATACGACGAAAACCGTAGAAACGCGAAATACCGAAACAGAGACCACGACAAAGGAACTGGTACCGTATAATAAGAGCTTTGCGGCGAAACAGTCGACGAAGAAAGATGCGAGCGGTAGTAAAGATTCCTCGTCTCGTAGGGGCGTAGCGGCGATTAAGTCGGAAAGGGAAAGCGATGCTAGCGAATCCGAAGACAACGGGACGAACGACAAAAGAATCGCGATAATGCGTACTCAGCAGATAATACGCGATGTCGATGAGGTTTCCGAAGAGGATCAGGGCAGAAATAGCGCGAAAGCGATGCCGTACATAACGGTAACAATGGGAAAGCTAACCGTAAGAACTTTAGTCGACACGGGAGCACAAATATCGGCAATAACAAAGACATTGTACGATAAAATAACGAATGCGGGAATTCCTTTGAGGATTATACCGATCAAAAAATTCTCGTTGATTGGGGCTTTTTCCGATAGGGGCCAACCGATCGCGAATAGAATTCAAATAAATTTCCGAATAGGGGAAACAGAATTCACACACGAGTTATACGTGGTGAAAAACTTAACATACGATATGATACTCGGGATAGATTTCCTGACGGAGCAGACCGCGATACTCAAATGCGGGAAAAAATTTTCTTTAGATTTCCATGAAAGGAAGGATAGTGGCGTCGAGTTAAACGCGATTTCGATCGAAGACGCGCACATCTATTTGGATAAAATTTTAAACGATCACGTAGACTTATTTCGAAACGAGATAGGCCGCGTAACGCATTATATGCACGAAATAACGATAAATTCGGAGAAACCTTTTAAAGGAAAAACTTATCCTGTACCAGATGTACATAGGAACAAAGTTAGAGAGCACTTGCTCGATTTAGAAGAAAGCGGAATAATAGAACGCGCAGCTACGCAGTACGTGAATCCGTTAGTCGTAGTTGTAAAAAAGACCGGGGAGATTAGACTCTGTTTGGATGCACGGGAAATAAACAAGAGGATGACCAACGACCACGATCAACCTCCGACGATCGACGAAGTGTTTCGCCGTATAGGTGACAAAAGATTCTATTCGACGTTGGACGTGGCCAAGGCATTTTGGCAAGTACCGTTGACTGAAGACAGTAGGAAATTTACCGGATTTAAATTCGATAACCAGACGTATGTTTTTAAACGACTACCGTTCGGTTTGAAGACGGCGGGCGCGTCGTTTACTCGCGCAATGAGGAAAGCGATAGGCGATGAATGCGACCCGTTCACGATAATATACTTAGACGACATTCTTATTGCGTCGAACACAATGGAAGAGCATCTTTTTCATGTAAATTACATTCTTGAAAGGTTAGAAAAGGTAGGTTTTCGACTGAATAGAGACAAATGCGAGTTTTTTAAAACCGAAATAAAATTCTTAGGCCACACTTTTGATCAAATTCATGCCGAGATGAACGAAGACACTAAGATGGCCATACAAAATTTCGAGCGACCGAAGAATAAGAAGGCGATTCAAGCTTTTCTGGGGCTCGTAAATTGGGACCGTAGGTTCGTGAAAAATTTGTCCAGAATGACAAAGCCGTTAGAAAGACTTTTGGTGAAGAACGCGAAATTCGAGTGGACGGATGAAATCCAAAGGGCGTTCGTCGATATAAAAAGAGCGTTTTTCGAGGCACCGTGCCTATTCATTATAAGACCGGGATTAAAATTCGGCATATTTGTAGATGCGTCAAAGTACGGACTTGGAGCGCGTTTATACCAATACAAGGATGAAAATCCTGACGAGAAATTTACTGTAGCTTATGCCAGTAGAAGTTTAAAGGGAGCGGAACTTAATTATACCGTAACGGAAATTGAGTGTCTAGCGTTAGTATGGGCGTTGCGAAAGTGGCATACCACTCTTCTAGGGCGTCACGTGAAAATCCATACGGATCATAGGGCTTTAAAGTTCTTAACCGCTTGCGCGGATGACAGTGCCCGTATTGCACGGTGGATGGCGTTCCTCAATGAATTCGAGTTGGAAATTTGTCACGTGCCCGGTAAAGAAAACGTAATCGCGGATACGTTGTCGCGAAACAATGTAAAGAACGGTTATGTTAAGAAAGAAGGAAAGACAAAAACGATCGCGGTTATTACACAACCCGACGATGACGTGGAGACAACGCGATGGGCGGAAATGTTAGCGGACGCGCAAAAAGCAGACGAAAGACTACAAAGAGAAATGGAGGCGGAACCGGAAACATTACCTATTAGAAACGGACTTGTACGCGTAGACTCAGGTAGGGGTGAGCGTATAGTCGTGCCGGATGCTATAAAATGGCAGTTAATAATGCTAGTGCATGAATACTTGCTGCATTTTGGTACAGACAAAGTAACCGATTTCATGGAGAGGTACTTTTCTATCCATAACCTAGAGCGTTTAGTTCGCGACGTGGTAGCGTCCTGTAGCGTTTGTCAAGCGACTAAGTACTATACGAGACCGACTCGTGGTACAGAATATTATGATTTACCGGAAAAACCGGGAAAAACGATTTCGATCGATCTGTTTGGTCCATTGCCACAGACACCGCGTGGACACAAATATATATTAGTAAGCATGGATCAATTTTCCAAATTCACGAAATTGTATCCTATGAAAAATCAGAAGCTCGAGACAATAATGGATACCTTGCAACTTGAATATTTTTCGGAATACGGGGTACCGAGCGAAATTTTAACCGACAATGGCGGGCAATTCATTACTAATCGATGGCGAGAATTTGCGGCGGACATTGGGTTCTCTGTACGCAAAACATTGCCGTACAACCCGCAGTCGAATCCAGTAGAGCGCGTAATGCGTGAATTAGGCCGGATAATAAGGGTGTACGCACACGAGCGTCAAACGCGTTGGGACAAAATCGTCGATAGAGCGGAAAGGACGATCAACGCAACGGCACATCGTAGTACGGGGTTCAGACCTGTGGAACTACATCCAGGTGTAGAGGAGCCTTTAAAAATTGACCCGAGACTTAGGCCGATTGAAGAAGATGACGATGACGAGGAAGCAGAGCTGGAGCGCAAAATCGAAGAAGCAGCGCAGACACTGCAGAAGAGAGCTCAACAGCGAAAGAAGCAAACAGATAAACACGGAGAGGCGGATACCTATCAACCAGGCGACAAGATTTGGGTAAAACTCCATCGAAGAAGCGACGCTAATCGTAGGTTAACGAGGAAAATTCATCTCGTTTACGATGGACCTTATATTGTACGCGCTGAGGTACGGAAGAATGCTTATCTGGTGGAAGACGGTGAAGGAACTACACTAGGTACGTTCAATTCGCGGCAGATAAAGCCACATCGCGAAGCAAAACTTAAGCCGATAGCGGAAATAAATATGCTACGAGCTAAGCAAGAAATAAAAAGAATAGCGCGAATGGACATAGAGAAATTCGTTAAAGACGTCAAAGACGTACAAAATAGTTCTGAAACAAACAAAAGTAAGAACAAAGAGGATGTCATACTTACCGATGAATCCGACGAAAATGAAGAAAAAGTATCCGATGCGGAGAAATCTGAAACAGAAACAAAGAGAAATCCATTGGACAGCAGCAATGAAGGAGGAGGACAGCGCCTAAGAAGAAAGAGATCACTCGTAAGCGAAAAAGGCATGAGGCATATATCCAGACTTATGAGACTGATTTCTGGGAAGCAGCCACTCGATAACGTTGTTGGACTGGTGGAGAATCAGCAGATGAAGATCCTGTTTGACCATCGTGGTGAGTTTAACGTGGTGACGGAAGCAGCGATCAGACAAATAGAATCCAAGGTTGGAAGACTGGAGAGACTCAGAAACTCAGCGAGCATTCCAGCGTACCTGAAGAAAGAAAATAAAATTAAGGTAAGAGCGGTAAAACTAAATATAATTATCGCGAACCGAGAACTTAATATCGAAGCTATGATATTAAACAAAGAGGAAAAAATGTGCGTTTTGTTCGGAAGACACGCATGTAAAGAAATAAGTAGAAAACTAAGCAAATTGCCCAAAAATAACAATGAATTGACCAGATGGGATATTCATTTAACCGAGCAAGATAGAATAAAAATGCTCAAACAGAGAGAGAAAGAAGAAATAGAGAAACAAGCTGTAAAACGGAAAAACACAAAATCGTACATCGTATATGCGAAACGTGCGAAAACTTCCGTAAGCGAAGAAATTTACAAAGAACCAAGCGACGAGGAAGTCGTAATAGCAGCGGAGGTCCAGGGTAAGCAGGCCGAAGCTGAAGAAGAAGACGAATCCAGGAGAATCAACGGAATGACCGGGGAGGATCCTGACAGGGCTTTGGAGAGCCTTGATAAAGTGATAGTGCGCGAAACAAAGTGCAAAAATCACAAAGTGCGCGAAAGTGCAAATAAAAGCAAAAAATCGCTAGAGAGCGAAAGCTCGAGTGATAGTGTGCGAATAGAAAAAATAATAGATGTAAGTAGCGTACCGTTATGCGCTAACAAAGAAAAAACTGTCTTAGAGACTGTAGATAGCGTTAGAAGTAAGAAAAGTAAAATTTTAAGCGAAAAAACTTTCTTAGAGACAATAGAAAGCAATAAAATTAAGAAACACAGCGTTAAAAATAATGCGGAAACCATAAATTTAACAAACATATCGGATCTATCGATAATAGATCTAGAGAAAAATCTAGTAACAAGTACACCGAAGGAGGTGCGAAAAATTAGTAAAGATACAGATAAATTGATAAACGATAGTTTACAATCACAAAAAGAATTGAAAAATTTTAAAGTAGATTCGGTAAACAAAGAAAATGCAACTGATAACAAAGAAACAGTACATAAAAGTAAACTTAAAGTACGTAACATCAATGAGTTGAAAGAAAAAGATGTTTGCGTTGATAATATAACTATTAATAGTAGTTCAAACAAAGAAAGTAGCTCGTTAGAGAGCCAAAATTTAGATAAAAGTGATTGTAAATTAAGTCAAGACAGTCTAATAAATAAATTAGAATTAGAAAGAAACAGTAACGGGAGTCTAGCAATAGATTTGTCCGACGACACTATAATAATGTCTAATGACAACGAAGATAACAAAGAAACAGTAGGCGAAAAGCAAGCTGAAGATATAATGGTAATAAAAAATAAATTACTAGAATTAAATAAACTGAGAATAATGCGAGATAAAGCGTTAAGCGATATACTAGAATTAAATAGCCAAACGATAAGTTTGCGAAATAAAGAAAAACTAGACGAATTTACGTCGAAAATTAAAGATATCTTGCGAGAAATAGGCGAGAAACAAATAAGCGCGAAAAAAGACGATAAAATAGCCGATAAGAAAAAATTGTTGGAAGATAGCGTAATAACGATTAAAAATAAACTATGCGAGCGTAATTCCAACGAGTCGAGCGTCGAAACAGCGTCGAGTAACGTGAAAACTAGTGAAAACACTGAAGAAAAGAACAATACAATGATAAAAAACAATGAGACAATAAAACGGATAATTTCCGAACACACCGAGTGTAGAGGGCGTTCCGATGTCGTGGAAAACAGCCCTAAGGACCAAATCCAATATGGCGAAGTACAGCTGTCACGCGACAAGTTAAACAGCGTAATTACGGCGAATAAAAAGGTAATTCCGTGCAAAATGGATTACAAGAAGCAAATCGAGAAGCTCAGAGAGGAGGAGAATATACTGCTGCGTCGAATAGAGAAGAAAATAAGAATGCAGGGTATTCTGAAGAAGCAACAATCCAGAATAAACATGTTGCGAAAACTAGCCGGTGAGGAGGAAGAAGACGTATCCCCGACACCGATGGAGGTGGAGGAGATATCGAAGAAGGAAAACCAGAGAACCACCGAAATATCACGAAAGGTATTTTTCGCTCTCCAAGCAGTCAACACACAAGGCACGTTTTGCAAAAAAGCGTCCGTGATTGACAAAGACACAAAGGCCGAATACGAAGTGAATGCGATCGTGACGGTTAAATGCGTGAAACAGAGTAAAAGTGTGGTGAGGCCGATAAACTTGAACCTTACGATAAAAAATAACGCGATCGACGGTAATATTTCGTTTGTCAAGGACAGTGACGACGCTATACCGTGTACGTTGGATAAAGTTATCGACAAATTCAAAGGCGATAACAAAGAAAATAGACCGAGGAGCACAAGAAAACCGAAAATCGTGAGTGACGTGCGGGTGTGTCTGCCAAGACTAAAATTGGACGAACATTCCCAACGAAGCACTAAAGTCGCGAAACAATGCGAACAAAGGTCAGCGAAAAAATGCGCGACGGAAACAAAGCCTGATGAAAAAAAACTTGAAAAAGAGATCGCGCAATTGAAAGTAATGCTTGCGCATGCGAAGCGCAGCAGTAGTGGTCTCGGCAACTTAAACGACGGCGACAACTTAACAAAGGGGCTTCCCCGTAACCAGAAGTCCCGTCGAAGCCCCTTGGCGGGGGAAATGAAACCGGTGGTTTCAGGCAACCCCTCGACCATAATTCCTGCCGACACGGACCCGAAGGAGGAGGTGGTGGATGTCCCAATGGCCTCGATAGAGCCGCAGGAGCCAGAGGTCAGACAGGAGCCAGAGGTTCCGGAGGATGAGCCAGTGATTCCGGAGGAACACCCGGAAGACCCGGACGAGGGAGCCAGCCAGATGACTGACGACGACATCGTCGGCGAGGGGACTGACCCGGATCAGGGAGGATCGCAGCAGCAGGCCGCGGTTATACTGAAATACATAGTCTAAGCAAGTCCCTTTGTTCGAGCGGATGTATTTGTTACCGTCCGAAAGAGGAACGACTAATTTTAAGAACAAATATGTCCACATTGCGCGTTCAACACAGTTTTCTTTTGTTTGAACACGATATTATGTCCACGTTGTGCATTCCACACAATTTTCTTTTGTTTGGACACGATATTATGTCCACATTGTGCATTCCGCACAATTTTCTTTTGTTCGGACATGGGCCATTGTTCCAGATAGTTATTGGAACATATATCCTTTTGTTTATATGTGATCCATTGTCCATATTTTATTGTAAGATTTATTTTCTTTGTTTGTATATAATCCTATGTTATGGATTTGAGTTTATTTTATATTATATTTTTTATCTATTGTATACACGTTATTATGTTATTTATTCAGATGCGTAAGAACAACGCAAAGACTGATTTCCCTTGTCACGGGAATTATAGGATTTAAGACAAAGAAACATGAATGAATGATGTGCGCATGCGCGACGCAATGGGCATGCGCCGAGCCGCCGTGCGGCATAGACAGAGTGGGGGAAGCCTATATAAGAAGGCGCAGAGCGGAAATAGCTCTCTTCTTCTTCTCTACGCATACGGGCTCGCGTCGCGACAAGTAACTCGGAAAAGTTACGTCGAATAGCATATCGATGCGCAATTACCAAAAATCTATATTTCTCGTTAACTAAAGTTAATATTGTCAATGTAGTGATTAATTTTATTAATATTAAATTAATAATTTTATTAAAAAAGTGTGTTTTGATTACCTGGTGTCCTGGTGTGACATTTCCTCGAAGAAGTCCAATTCCTGGTGGTATCCTGGTGACAGGGATGTAGTTCCGTGATCGTGCGGCATCCTAAAAAAGTAATAGAGTGCCAATTAGTGGAAAAAGTTAATCACGTGCGTGAAAATACGCGTTTTATCAAACTGCGTAGTGCGTGACGTCACCGATCCTGTCGCGACAAGTTGGCGACGGACAAAGGAAAGGGGCGTGACTAAAGTGACCGTTGGTGGCGTGACGCAGCAACGGCCGATAGGGGGCGTGGCCTCTCGAAACAAAGTAGGAGACACCGAACAAAGGAAGAGGCATCGAACAAAGGAAGAGGCACCAAACAAAGGAGAAGGCACCGAACAAAGGGATCTACACAACAAAGCAGCGGCGAAACAAGGAATACCAAGCGAGAAAGAGAGAGCATTGATACAGAGGGGCCGGAGAACAAAGGAAACAACCCGAGCACCCTTCTATCTGATAGTACCTTGCTCGTTAAGGGTTAAACGAGCTGGCGACCGATAAATTAAAGGTAAGAGAACCCTTACAACTAAAAAAACCATAGCATATTCTCGTTCATCGTCCGGTCACAACCTCACCTCACCTCACCTCACCTCACCTCACCTCACCTCACCTCACCTCACCTCACCTCACCTCACCTCACCTCACCTCACCTCACCTCACCTCACCTCACCTCACCTCACCTCACCTCACCTCACCTCACCTCACCTCACCTCACCTCACCTCACCTCACCTCACCTCACCTCACCTCACCTCACCTCACCTCACCTCACCTCACCTCACCTCACCTCACCTCACCTCACCTCACCTCACCTCACCTCACCTCACCTCACCTCACCTCACCTCACCTCACCTCACCTCACCTCACCTCACCTCACCTCACCTCACCTCACCTCACCTCACCTCACCTCACCTCACCTCACCTCACCTCACCTCACCTCACCTCACCTCACCTCACCTCACCTCACCTCACCTCACCTCACCTCACCTCACCTCACCTCACCTCACCTCACCTCACCTCACCTCACCTCACCTCACCTCACCTCACCTCACCTCACCTCACCTCACCTCACCTCACCTCACCTCACCTCACCTCACCTCACCTCACCTCACCTCACCTCACCTCACCTCACCTCACCTCACCTCACCTCACCTCACCTCACCTCACCTCACCTCACCTCACCTCACCTCACCTCACCTCACCTCACCTCACCTCACCTCACCTCACCTCACCTCACCTCACCTCACCTCACCTCACCTCACCTCACCTCACCTCACCTCACCTCACCTCACCTCACCTCACCTCACCTCACCTCACCTCACCTCACCTCACCTCACCTCACCTCACCTCACCTCACCTCACCTCACCTCACCTCACCTCACCTCACCTCACCTCACCTCACCTCACCTCACCTCACCTCACCTCACCTCACCTCACCTCACCTCACCTCACCTCACCTCACCTCACCTCACCTCACCTCACCTCACCTCACCTCACCTCACCTCACCTCACCTCACCTCACCTCACCTCACCTCACCTCACCTCACCTCACCTCACCTCACCTCACCTCACCTCACCTCACCTCACCTCACCTCACCTCACCTCACCTCACCTCACCTCACCTCACCTCACCTCACCTCACCTCACCTCACCTCACCTCACCTCACCTCACCTCACCTCACCTCACCTCACCTCACCTCACCTCACCTCACCTCACCTCACCTCACCTCACCTCACCTCACCTCACCTCACCTCACCTCACCTCACCTCACCTCACCTCACCTCACCTCACCTCACCTCACCTCACCTCACCTCACCTCACCTCACCTCACCTCACCTCACCTCACCTCACCTCACCTCACCTCACCTCACCTCACCTCACCTCACCTCACCTCACCTCACCTCACCTCACCTCACCTCACCTCACCTCACCTCACCTCACCTCACCTCACCTCACCTCACCTCACCTCACCTCACCTCACCTCACCTCACCTCACCTCACCTCACCTCACCTCACCTCACCTCACCTCACCTCACCTCACCTCACCTCACCTCACCTCACCTCACCTCACCTCACCTCACCTCACCTCACCTCACCTCACCTCACCTCACCTCACCTCACCTCACCTCACCTCACCTCACCTCACCTCACCTCACCTCACCTCACCTCACCTCACCTCACCTCACCTCACCTCACCTCACCTCACCTCACCTCACCTCACCTCACCTCACCTCACCTCACCTCACCTCACCTCACCTCACCTCACCTCACCTCACCTCACCTCACCTCACCTCACCTCACCTCACCTCACCTCACCTCACCTCACCTCACCTCACCTCACCTCACCTCACCTCACCTCACCTCACCTCACCTCACCTCACCTCACCTCACCTCACCTCACCTCACCTCACCTCACCTCACCTCACCTCACCTCACCTCACCTCACCTCACCTCACCTCACCTCACCTCACCTCACCTCACCTCACCTCACCTCACCTCACCTCACCTCACCTCACCTCACCTCACCTCACCTCACCTCACCTCACCTCACCTCACCTCACCTCACCTCACCTCACCTCACCTCACCTCACCTCACCTCACCTCACCTCACCTCACCTCACCTCACCTCACCTCACCTCACCTCACCTCACCTCACCTCACCTCACCTCACCTCACCTCACCTCACCTCACCTCACCTCACCTCACCTCACCTCACCTCACCTCACCTCACCTCACCTCACCTCACCTCACCTCACCTCACCTCACCTCACCTCACCTCACCTCACCTCACCTCACCTCACCTCACCTCACCTCACCTCACCTCACCTCACCTCACCTCACCTCACCTCACCTCACCTCACCTCACCTCACCTCACCTCACCTCACCTCACCTCACCTCACCTCACCTCACCTCACCTCACCTCACCTCACCTCACCTCACCTCACCTCACCTCACCTCACCTCACCTCACCTCACCTCACCTCACCTCACCTCACCTCACCTCACCTCACCTCACCTCACCTCACCTCACCTCACCTCACCTCACCTCACCTCACCTCACCTCACCTCACCTCACCTCACCTCACCTCACCTCACCTCACCTCACCTCACCTCACCTCACCTCACCTCACCTCACCTCACCTCACCTCACCTCACCTCACCTCACCTCACCTCACCTCACCTCACCTCACCTCACCTCACCTCACCTCACCTCACCTCACCTCACCTCACCTCACCTCACCTCACCTCACCTCACCTCACCTCACCTCACCTCACCTCACCTCACCTCACCTCACCTCACCTCACCTCACCTCACCTCACCTCACCTCACCTCACCTCACCTCACCTCACCTCACCTCACCTCACCTCACCTCACCTCACCTCACCTCACCTCACCTCACCTCACCTCACCTCACCTCACCTCACCTCACCTCACCTCACCTCACCTCCCT